>QLPD01001970.1:0-17064 GCA_003314085.1 Hymenopellis raphanipes
CATGACCGCGACGCGCTCTGTTGTTATTTGACTGTTACTGTTTGTTGTTGAGCACGCTATTGTCCCAAATATTGCACCCTTACCAAGTACTGATTGATCTCTCTTCCATACAGAACTCTGTCCGGCATAACCTTTCGCTAAACCCATGTTTCGAGAAAGTCCCTCGCCCGCTTACTGACCGCGGCAAGGGCTCGTACTGGGTTGTGAACGAGAATGTCGATCCACGAACGGGTGTGCACAGGATAAGAAAGAAGAAGTCGACCAAGGGATCCAAGACCGCGGCTCGCAATGATTCGGAAGAGCCAGAGGTCGACTACACTCCTCCGGAATCCTACGAAGACCAGTATATGCCAGATCATGGCGCTGAGGATCACACTCAGCCACCCGCTTTTCCCTTCCCTCCGCCGTACGTCCTTTTGAGGCTAATCTACATCCACTCACGTATGATCCAGCTTCGATCCCAATTTCCCAATGTTGCCACCGGGCCTGCGGTTCCCTTTACCTGGCGTGCCTATCCTTCCCGAAGAGGGCATGGAAGTCGACGAGCATGGTAACATAAATTGGCATAACGCATGGGTGAAGGAAATTGGACATTTGCAGCAAGTTACAGCCGACCAGGAGAAGGCGGGGGCTGACCAGGAATGGTACAGGATGATTTTGTTTCGCGTGAGGACCGCTCTTTGTCCGCCTCCCATGCTAGGACCGGATGGCACGATGCTACCGGTACCGCCACATATGATGCCTCAACAACCTGCAGAACAGTAATACTACTAGTGGTTGGCCTTTTCGTTGTCGTACTCTCTTCATTGTGTTGTATAATCAGTCTGTGACCTGAATAAGATAGATTTGCCAGCCACAATCGGGCTGTGAAGGTGAAGTCGTAAGGAGGAAGACAAAGTCACTGGCATAGTGATACTATACCGAGTGTTGTGTTGAAGACTGGGTCTGCCGGCTTCACGGTCGAGAGGGGAAGAGGGGAAAGAGACCGTGAAGAGGGGGAACGAGAGTGTCCCGAGAGGGGGAAACCGGCGGAAACCGACGGAACCCAAGGCAGACCGACCAGTCTTGAGCGTGCGGGAAACCGAATTCGAGACGAAGACCGAATCAGGAGACACCACACACTGAAGAAATGAGGTGAGGGTGGGCGGGAAAAAAGAAATGATGCGAGGAGTGAAGGAGCGGGAGGCGTAACCGCGACGACGATGGACACGACGAGCAAGTATCTCAAGGCAATTGGATTGCTGACGCGTTGTATGTACATGTAGAATACAGATGACGATAGCCCTAAGTGGTCTGGCACTATCTTATCCTTAGATAAGTTTATCGCTCGTTCCTCGCGATTACTTATCGCGGAATGTTGAATCTGCATGGAACATGTGTGAAGTGGCTGTTCACGCGTACGGCCGAGACTATTCTAAAGAGTTCTCAGACCAGACACTGTGTACTGTACAGGATTTTTTCTCGAACTACAAGCGCGTTAACTGATAACCTTTTGGAGCGCGGTTTCGGTCCGGCTTGGGGTGGCGGTGAGTCAGCGCAGTGATTCAGCGAATGAGAAAGCCAGCAACTGGTCAGCCAAAAAATCTCGGCCGATCACCTACATTTGGTGGTGTAACGGAAGCTGCCTTCTCACTTTCTTCCACGATGTCGCCCACTGCCATCTACTCATCGCCGACGTCGTCTGCGACAGTGGGCGCCACCCCAATGAAGGGGCCTGCTTTGGCAATCGGGTCTCCGGCGACAGCCCAGGATGGCCAATATCAGGCTCTTGTGACTGACCTAGAATCATCGCGACACGTTGAAAAGCAAATGCTGGACAGAATCGTCGACCAAGGTGATTAGTGCAGTTGGTATGCACCCACGCACTATCTGACTGTCTCACAGCGACCGTGCTCTCGCCGTCGACCTACTCCTCGATTCATGTCGCGCTCTCTCCAGCCGACTACGTTGCACTCATTCCCAGACTTTCGTTCCTGCTCTCACAGCTCCTCTCTGCTCTCACGCCCCTTGGGATTTTACACCTTCAAAACACCACGTCGCATTCGTCTATCGCATCGGAGCTAACGCTCTCAGGCTTTACCGTGCTCTCTGCCCCTTCCTCCCCCACCATTATGGCCCAAAAGCCCGCACACTCTTCGTCTGTGTCTAGGCCTGTCATGCTACCTCTACGTAAAAAGACAGACTCGGCAGCGAAGAAGGCGCTCTGGACCCTCAGCACACCGGGTACACCATCCATTGACTCCGAGGCTTTACTCACAGAGTCTGACCGCGTCCGCCCATGCGAGCCTATCACCAACATTTCCAACGCCCCACGGCGGAAGAAGGCCTGCAAGAACTGTACTTGCGGTCTTGCGGAGCTTGAGGCGGAAGAGCTCAAGCAGAGCAAGGTTGTTTTGCTCGATGGGTCAGAGAATGGTGCTGCACGAGAAGTCTCGCAGGACGAGCGTGCGAGACTCATAAAGAACGCTCCCAAGGCGACCAGCAGCTGCGGTAACTGCTATCTGGGAGATGCTTTCCGATGTGCTAGCTGTCCATATCTGGGTAAGTGGGCTTTGGCTCGTTATCGCTGGAGCTTCTAATGGCACATGCCTTCCTTTTGCAGGTCTTCCCGCTTTCAAGCCTGGAGAGAAGGTTGAGATTGATTTCGGGATGGATGATATCTAATGCGATGTCTGGAGATATACGATGGGGAAGATGATGTACATTTGTTGTAAATTGATTATTCTACCGCATTGCGACCTGTATGAGAGGTCTATAGTACTTGCTTTCGGGGTCATGTTGCAAGCTTGAGCTTTTGTGGAGAATCGGGTCGGTCGGACTTAGCCGAACCGCGTTAATTTGCTTTGCCATCACCTGCAGCTGCGCGGAACACGTCGCGCAGACGTTAACGACCATGGTCGTTCGAAGGCTTTTTGCAAGTGTCTCCCGCGTGTTATGGCTGCTTCCAGTACCTGCCCTTGCCTTTCGTTTGTATCCTGTTACAAAGATATTCGGACGCAGCATGCAGGCCAGTTTGTCCAACTCACCAACAAGAAACCCTTCCCAACTTGCTGCGTCTACAGCCAACCTTGAATCCAGACACCTCGATGCTGCGCCAGGATTTTGGATTATTCGATCGTCTTTCTGTTGCTGACTTCCAGCGCGGTGATATTGTTCTTGTGACGTGCGTGTTCTCTGGCTCTACCCGGACCGCCTGGACTGATATCGGTAGTTCAGCTCCCCAGTCAATGCCAGGCGAACCCTTATCAAGAGAGTCATTGCAAAGGAAGGCGACCTCGTGACAACACTACCTCCATACCCAGAACCTCAAGTTCGCGTTCCACCTGGCCACGTCTGGATAGAAGGTGCTCGGCTCGATAACTAACAGTAAATCATTGTAACACGCATTCTATAGGAGATGATCCAGCTCACAGTGATGACAGTCGTTCCTATGGCCCGGTGCGCATTGTGCGGTCCTTGCGCTTTCCCTAGTATTCATTCATTTTCTAGATAGCAGCTGGTCTAGTTCAGGCGAAACTTTTATGGCTGGTATGGCCTCTGGATCGTTTTGGCCCCGTCAAAACCCCGACTCAGGACGAGTTGGGACGTCTCTTACGAGATGGTCCCTCATATAGAGCGGCTGTAGCGGCTATTCATCGGGAAGGCAGGCGCAAATCTAGAGTCATCCCGGCCTAGGCTCTGTATGTGTGAGTGTCTACTTGTCTCTTCACCTCCGTATGATGAACACAACATGTTTCGTAAACTATCTTGAACTATGGAAGGATGTGATTTGTCACGTCGCTTCCAATTGCGTACCGTTATCTTCTCTCTGATCCAACTGCTGTCCCCCCATCTTGCCGTTGAACGTCAATTGATAAATGCATGATCATCTAGAAGCGTTGAATTCTCTTGGTGTATCCGAATCATGGAGAGTGTCACAAGATGAGGTGAGTTATCGTCTTCTCGCCGCACTATATGTTACTCGTTTTGGCGTGTACTGACTACTTGTGATATAGTTCACCACGTTGAATCGACCCCTCGAGGCGTTGCATCCATTCTCGTCCATGTGTTCGGTTCGTATGGTCGCTTTGCATGTTCAAGATCAGATCAATGAGCTCTTGTTTCTCCGTCTCTCGTGTCTCCGGTGGGCCATGTTGTTCATATCAGTGGCAAGCATTGGTCGTGACCAACACTTGACTCGTGTTACTTGATAATGATTATTCTTTCCAACAAGTGATTGCTTCTGTCATCATGGCGATTTGAATTCCTGTGTCTGTATGCGGTGGGCCTCACCATTTTGAAGAAACTTGATCTGATAGTTCTTCTCGTGTTAGGGTCTTATCTGTTCCTAACATTATGCCTAACAACGCTACATATGCGGTCAACAGCTGTTACTACTCTTCGCTGCCGAGAGGTCACGATGCAGCGCATTCCCAGAGATAAGCCATTCCTTCGACAGTTCCTGGGGTATTCAACGACATGTGGGATATCTGCCGAGCGTCTGACTTCTGAACGTTATGTCGAGCAGCTCCACATGCTGTGGCCTACTGCTCTGATGCCATCGTGCGGTGGACTCTTTGATTGCGGAGAACCACGGAATCGTGCAAGGCCGTAATGCGAAGTATAAAAGCTTCTCAGTTATGCATAAGTTCCTCACTTGACCACGGTCTTGTTTTGACTTCGCTCTTTCCCCGTCATTCAGCATGTTCAGCCTCATCGCCGCTGCTCTCCTTGGTGCTTCTGCAGTCGCCGCTCTGCCTCGCGCAGTCAACGACACTGCTATTCCTCGGTAACGACGCGTCTTTCGATGAAGAGACCGTCTACTAACGACAGCCACCATCTATAGTGCTTGCGGAACTTTCATTAGCGACGAAGCGCTCATCGCCGCTGAAGCTCATTTCGCTGAAAACAAGGTCGAAACCAGCTCACTTGTTGCTCTTGCTGCGACGGTCAATGTCTACTGGCACGTCATCGCTGAGGACACGACCCTTGACGGTGGTTACATCCCGTAAGTGCGTCTTCTTCGTGCCCACCCCCGGATTTGACAATTCCCCAGTGATTCTCAGATCGCAGATTCTATCACCGTCATGAACACGGCGTACGCAAGCATGGGCATAACCTGGACTCTCGCCGGCACGGACCGCACCATCAATTCCAACTGGTTCAACAGCGTGGGTCCGAGCACGTCTCTGCAGACTGCCATGAAGAATGCCCTCCGCCAGGGCGGTGCTGCTGACCTCAACGTCTACTCTGTTGGGTGCGTCTCGTAACCTGTGATATTATGGGTATTCTGACCGGGAAACGTAGATTCAACTCTGGTTCTGGTGCAGGTCTCCTTGGGTACTCTACTTTCCCTTCCAGCTACTCCAGCGCCCCGAAGGATGATGGTGTTGTCATTCTCTACTCTTCCGTCCCAGGAGGCAGCGCGACCAACTACGACGAAGGCCAGGTAGGTCCCTGAAGCATTTTTGATGAAATCGGTGAACTCATTAGCTTTTTTGCTTAGACATTGACTCACGAGGCCGGACACTGGGTTGGGTTAGTACGCACATAAAGTAACTTCGCATCTGGCTCTAACGCGTCCTTGATAGGTTGTACCACACTTTCCAGGGCGGCTGCACCGGCTCGGGTGACAGCGTTGACGACACTCCTCCTGAGGCCTCTGCTGCCTTTGGCTGCCCCGTTGGCCGTGACACTTGCTCTGGTGGAGGTGTCGACCCCATCCGTGAGTTATTTCAGCCACTCGCCTAGCCGCTTTCGCTGAGTCGTTCTTACAGACAACTTCATGGACTACACCTACGACAGCTGCATGACTGAGTTCACCGCTGGCCAGGCAGCGCGCGCTGCCTCGCAGGTCGCGACCTACCGTGGCATCTCCATTTAAATCTAATTTATGGATAATCTATGGGTGTACACAGTACGGCTAAATGATATACAAAAATTGCAATCATCTTCAATTTTGAGAATACAAATCAGCGACCATACGAGCCTCTCGGTTGCTGCAGGCTTATCGTGGTACATCGTCGGGAAAATGAAGCGGTCATTGAATATTGAATGCGTACTGGACGTCATTCGAATCAGTAGACAAAGGCACGTAGCGTGTTCAAGCTTTATATTTTGGACCCTGGAAGGCTCTTTCGGACCGATATCTCCGAACTCACGCTTTGTTTCCGACCATCAACAAAAGAGAAGGTAGTAACACTCGAAACGCGTCGCAAGACGGCCAACATGGCCTGCCATTGTCTGTGTATCGGCCAGAAACGTCCCCCATGTACAGAAACCGTGCCTACCCCATTCTTGACTTCAAATTGACTATATTGGCTTCTCCGTTCCGCACATGGTTGATAGCGCGGCTTCTGTGAATCTACCTTTTCATTAAAGGCTACGTATTGACCGGTCTTTGCTCACGGGGCGCTTATTTCCTCACTGCCATGTCAGCTCCCCGCTCGACGAGCAGCACACCCCAAACGTGCCGTTTTCATGCCAAAGGTCGCTGTAAGTATGGCGCGAAGTGTAGGAATTTGCATTCAGATGTACGTCTTCGTCTCTTCAGTCTCAATCTGTAATTGACGCTGACTGCTGTTTAGACGTCCACGGAGCATGACGCTTGTAATGAACCTGTCGAGACACAGTCTCCGATACCAGATCGCGACGAAGAAGCCCCTTCGTCATCCGTCTCGCAGCATCCTCCAAGGTCGAATAATCGTCGTGGATCGCGATCGGCGAAACCACAGAATCCTTGTTTTGCCTGGATTCGAAAGGGATCTTGTTCCAAAGGTGCACAATGTCCGTACTCGCATGATACTAATGCAAGTCCTATTTCATTCAAGCCGTTATTGAATTATTGTTAATATTCGTGTTTGCAGACTGTTGCGGCTCGTCGTTTGATTGAGATTAACGAACAGCAACATCAGGATGAGGAACGGCGAAAGGAAGACGAGGAAGTGCGCCGTCAGGAGGCAGAGCGCGCTATGAGAGAGCGTGTCGAACAAGAGGCAGCTGAGCGTGCCAGACAAGAAGCAGCGACACGTGTCAGGCAAGCAGTAGAGCGTGCTAGGCAAGCAGCGGCTGAGCGTGCCAGGCAAGAGGCGGCTGAACGTGCAAGACAAGAGGCGGCCGAACGTGCGAGACAAGAGGAGGCTGAACGTGCCAGGCAGGAGGCTATCGAGCGCGCTAGGCAGGAGGCGGCAGAGCATGCCAGGCAACTGGAAGAAGCCGAGCGAAGGAGGAGGGAGGAAGCCGAACGCAAAAAGCGTGAGCAAGCTGAGCGTAGAAGAGTCGAGCGGGAACGCCGCAAACAGCAGCAGGAGCGTCGGAGACAAGAGGAGGAAGAACGTGCGCGTCAAAGAGAAGAGGAGCAAAGGCGACGAGAGGAGGCGGAGCGTGTTCGTAGAGAGGCTCAGCAGCGTCGCAAAAGAGAACAAGAAGAGCGAGAGGCGCGCGAGGAAGAAGAGCAGCGGAGGATCATGGCGGCCCAAGCCAAGGAGATTCTACAACGCGTTGTTTCCGGTTCAATTGTGACTTTCGGACCCGGTCTGGATATCCAGAACACCATCACTGGATTCGAGTCTTGCCAAATCGTCGTGAAGGGTCTGCCTCGCGATGTGCAAGCTGGAGAAGTGGCCGATCTTTTCGCTCAGCAGGGTCTTGAGCAATCGCAGTTCCATCTAGTCAACGTGCGCATGACCCCGGACGGCAAACAAGAGGCCACTATTGTGACCAATAGCGATGTCGCACAGGCGCTGGCCGTTGGTCTCGAGGACCTAGAGTTTAGAGATGAACGCCTGTCATTCGAACTTGGCGTGTTTAATGGTACGGGCGGCATGGGTCTTCGGGAACGAAATGCCAATGTTCTCGTCATCTCGTGTAGGGCTCCTTCCCTCCGATACGTGGTGGAGTACCATACCATGGAGATGGCGCAGACAAAAGTTCGTGAGCTGAACGGGCACATCCTTGCGGGACGAAAAGTCAAAGTCGCTATGAATCAAAGTCCTCCAGGCCGTATTTTGCAGAGCTTCCGCCCCAATTCCATTGTCATCAACAATCTTCCCGACTTTACTCAGGATGCTCTCATTATTGAATTTGCGGGGAGTTATAGCGTTCGTCGACTGAAGCCCTTCACCTATAATCTGGATGAAGCCCTTCTGATGCTGCAGCGGCACGTCAACCAGCATAAGGATGGCGAAGCACGAATTGAAGTCACATCCCGCGGTGACAATGAAACTGGAGTCCTTTCCGTTCGTGTAGTCTGCGCCTCTTGGGAGGCTGCTAAACAGATTCGTGACTCTCTTGCTGATCGCCCATTCCCCTTCATCTCGAATGGCAAGTTCTGGCTTAAATTGGATGATCCTAAGTTCTATACGATCTACATCCCTCCTGGCCAGCATCGTGCCCAGCAGTCGATGTGGAAAGAGCTTGAAGAGGGAATCAAAGATCGAAAGGCGTGCTCTCTCCTCATTCAAGCTCGCAATCAGCAGGATACGCGGATTCAGGTTTCGGGGTCAAACACGGAGGCGGTTGGTGCTCTCAAAGTTCGGGTGGAGGGTATTGCTGCTGGTATCCAGATCCAAGGCTGGCACATATCGCTTGCTCATCCCAACGCTGAGCTGCAAGAGTCGATAACTCAAGTCGGGGCATTCCTTCGCACCGATTTCCGGAAGCAGGCGCTGAAGCTATATGGTCCTCCTAGGGCAATTGAACGTGCTACAGCGATCGTTCAAAGAGAACTTGAACGCCAACATTCGCTGGAATACACAATTCAGCTCAAACCAAATTCGCTTCGGTACTTCGTACACACCGGTTTACCTGCCATGAAGGAAATTTTTGGCGATGATTGTATCGCGTTGGACATAGGCACTCGAACGTTGACCGTGAAGGGCGGCGAAGAAGTTAAGCAGCATTTAAACAACCACATCGGTTTGTCCACTAAAAGCCGCCCTCCGGCTCAAGGGGACCATACGTGTCCCATTTGTTACGATTCCGCCACTTCCCCGATGCCTTTCATTTGTGGTCACGTCTACTGTACCGCATGCATCCGACACCTTCTTGTCCATGCTAGTGACACCAAGACGTTCCCGTTGGTATGTGTAGGGGATGACGCTACTTGTGGTGCACCGATACCGATTCCCGTTATTCGAAAGTTCCTTCCTCAAGGGCCATTTGACCGACTCTTAGAAGTCGCTTTCGACACCTTCCTCGATAAGCATCCCGAGGAGTACCGACATTGCAAAACTCCGGATTGTAGCCAAATATATCGCGCGACGAAGTCTTCGCAACCTTCGACCCTTCATTGCCCTTCATGTTTTTCCAATCTGTGTTCATCATGTGGCGAGAACCCTCATGAAGGCATGTCGTGTACAGATGCTAGGATTCGCAACGATCCGAGTGAGCAGGAGCGTTTAACTGAACGATGGCTACAAGAGCAACCAGGAGTCAAACAATGTCCTCGGTGCTCTCGCAACTTGGAGAAGAGTGAAGGTTGTAACCATATGACGTGCCCGTGAGTAGCTTCGGCATCCCCACGTAGACCCTCAACTAAACCTCCATTAGATGTGGTGCCCATCTGTGCTGGCGGTGTCTTGCTGTCTTTGAGGATGACCGATCAACCTACGACCACATGCACAGTGCCCATGGAGGCATTTACGGTGAAGAACTTCGGAATGTTGAGGTGCTCCCAGCTCAGGATCCATTCCATGGCGTGGATTATCATGAGCAAGCGGAAATTTTGCGCCGTGCGGCGGAGGCAGCAGAAAGGGCGAGAAACCAGAGATATGCACCGCAGCCTGCGGCTCCCCGACCATGGGCTGATTTGGAAGCTCATCGGTATGAAGCTGAACGCAGGTTAAGGGAAAATGCCGCGGCGGAGCGGACTAGACTGCAAGCTTTAAGGGCAGCAGAGCTTGAGGCGGCCCAAGCACGGCGAAGACGAGAAGAGCAAACCAGAGCATTTGCACATCCGTATTATCAATACCAACGCGCTGCGGCCACTCCTCCGCCTCCGCCTCCGCCTCGCCAGGAAAACGGATGGTGCTCGATAATGTAAAGTTGGAGATTTTGGCAAAGCTGCAATCACTGTTTCCTACCTCTGTCTTGAACGTTACAGGTGTCTTGCACGCTCCTCGTGGGGCCCTGCTTTGCCTTGTCCTTGTCCTTTTTTCTTGTACTTAGCTAGTCACAATGCATCATCATTCTGTGAATATGTCTCTAGTCGTATCGTGGGAATTTAAACGCTTACTCGCTTCTTACCATCAAGATGGCCGGTGTCGAATACTGACCGGTTGACTGATGCATATGCTACTTCGTGATTGACTGATGCCTAAGGCACTGCAAGGGATGAGATGTTGCGCTGTGAGTAAGTGACGTTTCCCATTTCTTTGTTCCTCAGCAACTCACCATGGACAAGGAGTTTTCAAACACCAGCTCGAGATCTCGTACCAGTACAGGCGCTACTATTGCCGTCGTAATGTGAGGCTACTTGTTTAGCTCTGGCTCACGTTATATCAGTTGACGTATGTTACAACAGCCCGGACGAAATAGCATTCAACAAATCTCCTGCGTTTGCATCGCCTTCCTCCGCAATCCCCGACGGATGGCAGCCATATGTACATCCGCAAGGATGGGTATACTTTGTGAATCGAGCACGGAAGATCATCACTGAGCATGACATACGCGACGTCGATGTTAGACGGAAGATTGAAGGTCATGCACAGGATTACCCACCCGAAACCCTCGACGAGGAAATGGAAGTACAGCTTCATGAGTCATTCAGTCTCGTTGTCAATCACCGCCATTGTATCGCGTCTTACCGAGTTGGAGACGTCAGAAATGCTTCAGTGGATGACTACAATTTTCATCAATGTGAGTTGACCTTCGTATCGTTCAATTGATGATTGTTCAACACGCCTTAGTGAATCGGCAACGACGCCTATACTGGAATTTCTTGTGGAGGTTCCCTTCCCATATCGAACGTTGTCCGGAACGTGCTGTCCGGGATGCTTCAGATGCGTTAACATGGTTCTACGTGAGTTTTGACCTTTATATCTTTAGCGCCGTGTCATTGCAGAACCTCATCACAATCTTAGACCGACAATCTTATTTCTGGTCGAGCAAGTACCGTCCCCTTTTCAAAAGAGGAATGCGAAGAGCTGCGTAGTCTTCTTCAGGAGTTAACCCGTACGATGTTGGTAACAAAGATGATGGTTCAAACTGACGTACAGTATTACTCAGCGCAACAGTCTGTAGCGAAGGTGCACTTTCTAGCGTGGCTCTTGCGCGAAGTTTGTAGCTTTCGCAATGCAGAGGACTACGGTCTTCACACAGAGAAGCACCTCAAGCGAATCAAGCAGGAAAGGAAACAGCCCGACCTTTCAACGTCGGACCCCACGGTCGTGTTGCCTACCATTTTCCCCGTGTTCTCTTGCCTCATCACTATACTCTTTTTTGGTATACCGCGAAGCTACCTCATTCACATCAGACGGTCGTTTGAGTATAGAGGCCGCCTGACTAACATGCAGCAGACCTGGGAAACATACATAACGCGCCTTACTCGGGAATACTCTCAATTTCTTCTCATTGTAGGTTATTTGCGCTTTTCTCTATACTCGAAGGATACTCACTACTTAACCTGTGCAGTCTACGGTACTCCTTTCGTAAGTCGCAGTCCTGAATTGGTATTTCGTTGCTGACACTATCTCAAAGGGCGACGGTCAGTTTCTTAGCTGTACCCAACGTCTCGCGGGGAAGTCAGATGGCTTCCATCTTATCAGTGTTCTCTTCGTTGGGGAGTATCGTGCTTGGCGTATTCTCGATTTGGAGGCATCAAGGGAGCACGAAGAGAACTGATTCCGTCAGTATCTGACTTCATACTGTCAACCATATTGACCAGGTCTCCCTCTAGTACGCGTATATGCGCAATGCACAACACGGCTGGCTTGGAATATATGGGCATGCGATATTATTGAGTCTTCCGGCGGCTCTACTCGTATGGTCTATCATCGCGTTCATGGTATCCATAATGGTGTATACCGTGAGCGATGTTGCGAGTGACAGCCCGTTAGTTCGCGCATCATCCTGGATATCGCTTGTCTTGTTCTTGATCATCATCGTTGTTGTCGGATTCGCCGTTCATTCTCTTTCTCTAATGTGGACATTCCAGCCAACGGATTTTGGACTGCGGGCGAGGTTGCGTTGGTTCTTTCGAAGAATGCTTCCTCTTATCAGATCTACGGCAGCACCACTAGTTTAACCTGCTAGATAGATCTCTGCTTAGTCGACTGCGTCTCTACTGGCTATTCAAGCGAAGCTGTTGTATAGTACGATCTACTGTTACCCGCTTATCGATGACATACTGTTGCCATCGACATGGACATACAATCTTCTTCTCTCCATCGATCGCTTGCGTTCCAAGAAAGATTCCGATGGCCCTCTGGTAGCAGAAATTTTCCACAAGAGCTTTGTAAGGACGGCAGATTGGACGTTACTCGTGGGGCGTACGCGTTACACCCTGGAACTGATGCATCGAAAGATTCATCACATGGATACCCTTCGTTCACTACGGTGCGTAGATAGTATGGCCACTGGGCTGCTCTCGTTGGTTGTAATGGAAAAAACTGATAGGCAGCTTGGTAAGTTTAGTCCAGGGTTGCGACAGTGAAGGCGTTCCCGACGGTGAGGGTACTCAGTACATACTCAATCCTTTGTTGCATATCGATACAGCAACTTCATCGCATACTCTCGACAAATACGATGACTTCCAAGCCGCTACCTGCTGGCTACTCCTTTGTAGACGCGCCACCAGACCTCGAAACTTATCTTGACCTACGAAGGTCGAGTGGTCTGTCATCCAAGTCTGCCGCACAAGGCATCGGCGCACTAACCGGTAGTTGGGCCTTCTGCACTGTCGTTTATACACCGCCCAGCACCGACTCAGGTTTTCCGTCAGAATCTCAAGTCGTTGGAATGACCCGTGTCTTCGGTGATGGCGGTTGGTACTTTTGCGTCGCGGACATGGCGGTGCATACATCCCACAGACGGAAAGGGCTAGCGGAAGGGCTGTTGCGCCGTCTTCTTGCCAAGATCAAATCAGATGCGCCTCCAGATGCGTTGATCACGCTGAGTGCAGACGAAATGGGGAGGGAACTGTACAGGAAATGCGGGTTTGTGGAGACTGCACCAAAGAGTATCGGGATGTGGATCGGTCCTGAAGATGAGATCAAGCAGATTGATTAGATGGCGAGTTTGGGATTTAGTAGAGTAACTCTTCGATACGTGCATCATATATGAAGACTCTGGCGCCTCAGGCTAATTCATTACGGATACGATCATTGAGTTTTTTCATGACAGCGTCCAAACTTGCTTCAACAAGCGTGGTAAGAGCGCTCTGAAGAATGAGTTTACAGCAGGTTTACAGCAGTGAGCGGCGAGCGCTACGGACGCCCGGATCAGTATTCAGTACCCTGGACAGTGGACAGCACTGCCGTATGCCTTCTGCATCTTTCTCGGGTACATTACCTGTGTTGCTAGATAGCTCTACCCATGTCTTCCCTTCTCAAGCCTCTCCAGGACCGTGGCGATTCGGCTTCAATCTCTTCCCGCCGAGGACTACATCACGACACATTTGTTACTCGCGTTATATCGAGTATCCGAAAGATAGTCGCGAGGCTGTTATGGGTTCTGCGCTACCGTGCTTATTGGACGCGACGACAACATGTCCAACAGATGAATGGCGGTTCTGCGCCAGTTGAAACGCAACTTGCTTCGGGGCACAGCTGTTACATGAATGCGCCAGTTGGTGAAAAACCATCGAGGTCCAATACTATCATGTCCGAACACGACGCCCCTACACAGCTTACGACCGGATTGATAGCGGAGGAGCGCCACAAGCAACCGCCCTCAGAGATAGCTCAGCCTCAGCCTAACAATTCAGCAGGAAGTCCTCCGCTGTCACATGACATCATTCAACGCACCTCTTCCGATCAACATGACGGTGCTGCGTCCTCGGCGACACAGAGTCTTTCAGAAAAATCCTCAGCCATCGGGCCGTTATTCTATCCGGTGGCTCCATCTCACTTTGAACGATATCAGAGGCCTTTCGTTGTGTACGTTTTGGAATTGAATCGGCTTTCAGATGAATTTACGGCTAAACAGCCCCAACAAATTCATACGGCATGAAATTCCTCGCGCCACAGTCGAGTTCTCGAGCCGGTACGTGTTATGTTGAACACATATGGCTCAGCTCAATAGCAGCAAGACAACTACCTGCGGAATGGGAGTGTTTTTCACATCCGGAAGGCGCCTCTTACTTTCGTTGTCGGCATGAGGTGAGACTAGAGTCTCTTGTATATATTCTTTTATGCTCATGCTGCATCGCCCAGTTCTTCACAATATTTACTGACGCACACCCGGATCAACGAGACATCCATATGTTTCTAAAGGAGCGTATAGACGAGATGGAGCTCTGTATATCGCTGCAAAAGAAGCACTCGGACCTTGCTTCGATACACTTTGATCCTCAAAACGTCGATCTAGTACTTGACATCACACGGAATGACGAAGGGGAAGACGTTTGCGGATATTACCTTGTCTATCACAAAACGCGGGCGGTGTTTTGGTTAGACGATTTCGACATATCAAGGTCCCTCTGGCCTCAGGAAAACGGTGTGGAGTCCATGGATCATATAAGTACGTCCTAACAACAACCACCCATGGAGGAGACTGACTGAAATATGATCATTCAGAACATGAAATCCAGTCAGAATACTGGCTGCATTGCTCTTACTTTCCTGCTACTCTGGATCTAACATGGGATATAATACAGGAATTGCGAGATATCCTGTTACATGCGATTGGAGGTAGACCAGTCTTTCGTCGCCTGCGCTGATTCTCATCTCATGCTATCACATAGACACTCTGATTTCACCAACCGCCATATCTCAATTCTCAAACGATGATCTATGCTCGATGCTCAAACTCCTAGACCTCCGACAACACGATACTCTAGGGAAGAGCAACCATGGGCTATCCCGAATTGTCTATCTGCTTCTAAAAATGTTTGGTTCGTGTCAGCACATTCTCCTCTCGACTTACAGCTCCTTACTCTTCTCACAGCACATGAGCGATTTATCCATTTCCACGGCCAGCCAGCCGCTCGTCTAGATCTTGGGGTGTCGGTGTACGACAAGCACGCAAAGCGTACGCATTCCCCGCTCTTTGGAATCGTAAGGTTTCTCCTTTTCAACGCACCGTACGTGCAACTCCGCGAGATACAAAACATCCTTACCGGAATCGACGGTATTGTGTCACCGCGGCCGTGGAAGGACTTTATGTCCAGATTGCGCAGGGACTGGAATGAGGTGACGATCTATGTGAGGCTATTCTGATCCCATCATATTGCGCGAATCCTGACGAAACCAGTCCACCCTGCTCGTCAATGCGAACGTGGGATTCCTGGCGATACAGTCGGTGGACATGGCGAGAGAGGGAGGGAACTCGCCTGTCCGGATACCCGTCTACATATCGATGATATCGGCGCTTGGAAGTGTGCTGTTCTCTCTACTGCTTCTCCGACATACGAACCGTAAAGCAACTGTACTGAATTCCGGTGCTGTGCGTGACCTTGGAGGCAATGTACGTCTGTACTGCTACTGCTGTTTCAACTATTCAGTTTGTTCCTCAGCAATCATTCATACGGGGAAATGAACAGCTGGCTGTTCTGTACAGTCTTCCATACGGGCTGATGTTGTGGAGGTAAATCCCGAACTCTTCGGAATAATCCTGACCTAACTTGCTTATCTCGGTCAAAGCGTCGTAGAGTTCATCGTCGGATTCCTGACTATGTGCTTGTGGAACACGGCGGGCCTGACAAGGGCTATTACAGGCGTGTTTGGAGGTCTCGTCGCTTGTTTGATCGTATTTCACGTTTGGTTTTTTGGGTTGAAATGATAATAGAATGGTGTAACGCGAAGAAGACCGACTTAGGCGCCTGGAAGCTATACAATGTTATTTATGATTGATCCATACCACATGTCACGTATAAAATGGTTGAAGGTTTCCGTACGCAGTCATTTCACAGCGCTTAAACCTCTACCATGACCACGTACGTCCTGAACTCGTCTTGACGGCCAACGACAACTGAACACCCTCGCAGCGTCGCTGAACCTGTAACGGACAAAACCATGGAAAACGAAGAAGACATGGAGCAGAAGAACGCGAACACAGCTTCAGGTAAGACCTCGACATCGTTGCATGCTACTCAGAGATTTACTAGCCCCGTAGACTTGACCTTGGACGATGATCCCGAAAACGAGAAGTTCCCCGACCAGAAGGAGATAGAGTACGATGTCGATTCACAAGCGATTTACTTGTTACTGACAGATGCTATAGAGCAGGAGGTAGAGGGAGTCATTCCAACAACCTCCTTCGCCCAGGCACAAAGCCTTCAACTTCTGCTACGAACAAACCCTCTGGCGTCAAGAACGCTACATCGGTTAAGACTAGCAGCTCCTCTACCAGTAAGCCGACAGATGCGTCTGCTACAGAGCCGTCTGACACTTCCAAGCCGTCAAGCGCTAAAGGCGGAACTCGATAGTATTGCATGCTACACCAGGAGGATTAGCTGCTGTAGTTCAGGAATATAGAATGGACGCGTCCTTTGTACTTGCCATTAGATGGATTTCTCTTGTATCCAATTTTATTTCAGTCTCGTGCAACGACAATGGTGTGGGCTTCAAATATTGGATTTATATGCCCAAACTCGCACGTGAAGTTTCAGGCCAATCGCACTGACGAGAAGTACAGCACTGCATCTGATTGATGTTCGAGAGGGTTCGATGTATTGTCAGCTTAACTTGGTATTCTATCTACCACCGCAAGGAGTCAGTATCATTATTCACTAGGCGTGAAAGAAATGGGAAGGTATGATTTTGACGTACACACAACGAACTCAACACTGAAGGGTCTGCATGAAGGAAATTCCCACCCACTGCCGGCGGGAGCTCTGCCATCAACTTCGTGAGGAGCGGCGGGGGCGGGGGCGGGCATAAGGGCTCCACTTCTAGCACGAAGCATGGAGTCACCGTACAGCCAGGA
>QLPD01001973.1:0-51244 GCA_003314085.1 Hymenopellis raphanipes
GACGTTCGACGTTTGAACCAGGTTGCAGGAGCCCTAGGTAAACCGGCTGATTGTCGCGGGTTTCCCTGGGTTTCCTTGGTTCCCACGTGAAGGCAGCTATCTTCATCCCCATACGAAAGTCTTATGAGAGGGATGAAGCCGATACCCAAATGCCATGTCGCCAGGCGAGACACTGGTTTAATGTGGCCATGGAATGGAGAGAGTGAAGTTATAGCAACATGATAATATTCTTTAGCAATCGGGACGGCATTTCATACTATAATACATGCAATTGGAACGTCTAACACAGTCATGCCTTGAGGTGCAAAGCCAAGACTATCACAAATGGTAAATCTCATGAATTCTGAGTGAACAATGAAGGCTCGTACCGTATGCGAAACTCAGAAGAACGGCTGAAATGGAAAGAAGCATCAGGTAGCCTTGGGCCTGAAGCCTCGGTTCCCCCGCCTCCCAGATAATGGTCTTTGATCCCCTGATAGATGTGAACGTATGGACAGTTTTCCAGAATCCGAATCTGGCCGGTGCCTTGGAGATGTCCTTTATTTTTTGCAGGCAAAAAGCAAAACAGAAATACACTTACCGATATCATCTGCAACATCGCCTTCGGTTCTGTTTCGCAGAGTGCGTGAACCATTCCTAGCGCCTCCTTGTTGCTTTCCCGAACGTCCCATAATACGAGACGATCAGAGCAAGAACTTCCTAGGAGGACAAACCTATCGTTGTGAGCAAAAGCGACTGAAGCTTGGTCATTGGGATCCGCGGCATCCCGAGCATCGAGGTTGGTATCCGAAAACTGCGTCTGGTCCCCAGTATGCGTGTCCGTGCAAGTGAACCTACGGCACTTGTCTTGTTGGACAGCTGATATTAGGCGCCGTCCATCCCACGATACGCCGAGGCTGAGAGAATCATCAATACTGCAGACAACAGTATTCAGTTACCTACATTTGACTATCCATGGGTTGCTTGAAGAGCTCGGACTGTTTACTGTTTCTGACATCCCATTCGCTGAGAACAATCGTGAGAAATAAACGATATCACAATGGAAAACATCAACTCACACGACGCCTTGAGGATGCACGATAAAAAGGTCCTTTGGACTACGATACGACCATGAGAGCGCAAAGATTGGTTGATGCGCGGGCAGTGTCAACGCCTTGTGAAAGATCCATCTCGGAGGGGCAGATCGGACCCAAGGTACCCAGCTTGAGCGCCACAACTGGACTGTATCGCCACTGGCGAGAGCCAATCTGTTCGGAGATGTTCCTTTGAGAATGGCAGTGATCTTGCATTCACGAAATGCGCGCAGGCCAAGCACTTGTCCTTCAACGCCAACCTGAAAAGATATGAGCTCCGATTATCGTTTCCTCGTTATTCAATGAAACGCACTTGTGTAAAGGTAATGCGTGTTGTGACAAACGTTCCATCGGAGTACCCCGCAATAAAGACATTGTCGGAGAGCCAAAGGAGTGCCGTGACTTCCGAGCCACCGTCTTGAAAGTAAACAGGATCTCCTTCAGTATTAGATATCTCTACGACAGTGATTCGAGGTCCTCGAGCGAGAGCCAAATAGGAACATCCTTCTGAGAAGGCTGCGACTGACACGGGAAGCGAAGAGTGCAGATACTTTTCGGGAAAGTAACGAATTTTGAGTTCGTCCATGATGGCTGAAAGGAAAGGTGTGTGTGGCTGAAAGGAAAGGTGCGTGCAGGTGAAAGGAAGGGCGTGTGGAATTCACGCGTGCCTTGATGATTCCGTGACCGGAATTTCCAATAGGTATTCGGCGGCAAAGGATGAGCATCCGTGCAAGTTGCGTTTGTTTTCAGCGCGGAAGACAGGTCTATGGTCGTTGTCCTCGGCATCGACGTGGACCTCTTCCCATTGTCGTTGTCGTTGTTATGGTCGAGCCCGAAGAGGCTTGTCATTGGAGTGGGCCATAAGCATAGACGCGCCAACAACGCAGCTGCGTGGGACGGCCGCGGGAAGTAAAAGTCAGTCCTAGCACACAGTAAGTAGAGTTGGAACGCACCTCTGAGACCTTCTGCCTGTGCAAAATTGACCCTCCCCAAAGCTCGATCCGACTGTGTCATGGGTAACGACGTGAACCAAACTGCGGGGTTAATCGTCAGTAAGCGCGATTGTGAGCGCCATTATCGTTGTCGAGCGGGTCGTTGAGGACAGCACCGAAGAACGTGAGCAGGGTGAGTTTACGGCCTTCCTGTGGCCCGGTCCGATAGGGCCGGTACACTTGTTGAGCGATCTATGCGGGCCCGTATTGCCGATGTTTGCACCTGAGTCAATTTCATGCCTTGCTTTTGACCGTCATTGTTCTCGTCGACGTGAGCGTACTGTAGCTTCGAATGAGCAATGGACGTCTCATCACCGAAAGTAAGGTGTATTCGACTCATTGGAACTACGGTGCGCATTACCTTCGGTGTCTTATACTTCGGTTACTGATATTCAATACCATTGCGCCACAGTTCGTAAGGACCGCGACGAAATTAAATCAAGATGTTCATACTGTTAGGTGCATGGAAGTATAATGAACGATCCCTGAAAACAACTGGTGTATCGGACATGATTGTATTCATCAAGGTTTGTCCAATATCTTGCTATTCACATTGCACTACTCATATTTCGTCAAGAATGTGTTTTTGGGGGAGTAAATAATGTACGCACTTGAATCAAGCCCTAGATTTTTCACTTGCTGGAGGCCGGAAATTTGAGTGTATTGACTTTGCGCCACATTACTTGATATGCTGAATCCCGTTCCCTACAAGCCTCCGGATTACGCTCGACGAGATCTTGATCTGATTACTCTCTGATATGACCAGGCTGTAGCGTGGCCATTACTCGGGAAAGTCGTATTGCTGGCTTGGACACCTGTGTTGCTGGCTTGGACCCACAGGTGTCCACAACTCAAGTTCAATGGCGAATGCCGCCGGTTCCGACATCTCTCGGGACAGATATCCTCGTCACCATCGTCTTGCACTAACTCATACCGCATTATGTCCAAGAACAGCCCTCCTAGGTGTGGTGATTCTCCTCGCAATACCAAGGACTCATTAATTAAGTGTATTTTTTAAAGTAAACATCGACTATTCCTCCAGCGATGATGTTCGAGGACAGAATAAGAAGAACGGGTAGGAAATTGGAAGTTTTTTTGCATTTTTGAGTCGTAGGTCGAATGCAATTAGCAGCCAAGGATTGACTTCTGGTTCAGGATATTTCTACCAACGGCGCCTATGAGGGTTACACCTAGAACCTTGTTAGTTGTGCGCCCGTTTAAATCTCAGAGTACTTACCTTCTTTGCAGATGCAACGGGGTCCTCGCTTAGGTTCGTCCAAGCTTTGTTGGCACCGTGACACAAGGCGTAGACGCTGATATGCACGCTTTCGCTGTGATGCGAGAAGGGGGGACCTTCGGTGGTATTGAAGCACATGGTACGCGCTCTGCCGATTCGTTAGTGCGTGGAGACTGATAACGTCTGGAAAGCACCTTAGGATATCGCTAGCTGCGAGATCGACGGGGGCATGAACTTTGAAGCTTATGATGAAGAGGACACATTACGTTGGATCAAATTCGTCAATCGGTGGTGTGCGCGGGGCTGCATAGAGTAATTATTCCCGCTACGCGCTAGCTCTTATTGCTAGACATACAAGGTAAAGCATTACTCGTTATCGGTCTTCGTCTCCATGTGATCGCACTCCTCTTTATGACCGTTGACCGTCCATACTTTTCGGTGGCATTCCTTAGAGCATACGCGCAGATCCCAGCAGCCGCTACAGATTTGTAAGTTCGCGCGCCCCCGGGTCTGGCACTGGCAAAAAATGTGAATCTTCGTACTACTATGAGAGGGACACATACATTAGGATTTGCGCATCGTTCCTCTCCAGTATCGACATTTCTTATAGCATCAACCAGGCGATCCCATCGCGCCCAAAGATCTGCATACGTGTCGTCTACCTCTTTCTTTCTCTTCCTCAAAGCTTCCGATCGGAATTCGAGCAGTGATTCACCTCGTGGGTGCTCCTGATTCTTTTCAACAGATGAGAGAGCAGCCCTCGCTTTTCGTTGTGTCGTCGGACATGCCACGATACGCATCGCGAGATATTTCAACAGCGTGGCGATAGGCAATGCTTCCTGGCGGGATGTCCATAGCCTCGTTTCATGGGTAATGCATCTGTCCTGGCGGGATGTCCGTAGCCTCTTTTCATGGGTAATGCATCTGTACAAGGCAGGCAGCACTCTCCGGGACAAGGCTATTTGAACAACTTTACCGGTCCGGATGTGAGATACAAATAACCAGGAGAGGTACGTCGCCGCAGAGCCAATGGCAGACATGGCCCGCTCATCGTCACGCGTACGAAGGAATGCCGCAGCCACACGGAACGTGTGAGCTGCCCATCGAGGTGTATCAGCTTTTTCGAAGAGAGCACATATCCGGGACGACGTTTCACTGAGACGTGCTATTATCTGCACAATATGTTCTATCGGTAGATCGTGGGGCTTGTCGATGACATAAAGAGGCAGGCGTGAGGCGAGCTCCTTCACTTGGTCATCTGTCACGGCTTTTGAAGCATCCGACAGGGTGCCATCAACCTCATCTTCCGGGTAAAGCGAGTGCAAGACACGAAAGACCTTCTCAATGCGACTATTTACATCGAATGACTCCCGGTGCAGTAAAAGCGCCACTTTGACCGATATCTTGAGCATGGTAGCGATGATTGCGTACATGGGAATGGGATTAGTGGCGGTCAAAGTCGATAGGTCGTCGGACGTGTACTCGTAAATTAAGCATGGGAGGAGACGAAATGGAACATCGAGTTCCGGCCAATGGGCTGTGTCAAGCGTGTCCCAAGGAATGGCTTCAAGAAAATACAGGCACCACGACAACAGACGAGGTAGAATTGCATGAATTCTGGACTGAGTCTTGTCGAGAAACAGTTGTTGGACATGCACAAGACTTCGCCACGCCAAGTCAACATCCACAGTGAAGGAGGTAGATGGTTCAGTGGGAATAGGAGCTGAGCAGATGTGTGCGTCGACAAGTTGCACGCATATATCTGGGGATTCCTGGAGGTAGAGAACGCGAAACTGGGAAGGAATGTCTCCCAGTGCGACACGTTTAAAGTAACGGCGAACTGGAGTCTATGGAATAATATTAACTATAGACTTCAAAGCTGTAGAGCACGGCCAAGCATACCTGTATCATCGCCGAAGTAGCTTGACGACTAGACCGTCCAGGCGTCGAAGTAAGTAAGAGATGAAAGGAACCAACGTGAGCTGAAAGAAGCCGCCGGCTGAAAGGAATCGGAGCGATCATCTGATAAGTATGTATTGGTTCCGCTCTAGATCTAATCATCGTTGATTCGGATAGAAAGCATTACAAGTCACTTCTGTTACCATAATAAATTAGACCGCTCAATCCAAACCACCCATACTACGATGCTTTGGGTCCCACAAGTCTTCAGGATGTTATCAAGTTCGAGTTGGTTGCCGTAGCGGAGTAGCTAAGTGCGACTATCTAATGATGAGGTTAGGTGACCTATGGCTTACTTTCTGTACGCCGGATATGGACTGTAGCCTTCGTATAAACCTGTTGAAGATGCCGGAATCCACATCCGGGGGGTGCATGGACCCGCCAATGTATGATTGATAGTGTCTTCTATCCTACGCCTCTTCCACTGGAGGCATAGCGACTTACTTGGTCGGGTTGCGCCTAGAGCGGCGGCGATCCCTGCCTGTACCGTATGGAGGGCGTAACGGCCAGAGATGGAAAGGCGAATGTAAGCTTGAGAGTCACTATGATACACGGGTGTACTGTTGTAAGCGGTGGCTTTGGCGGAAGACCCGACATCTAGATCATCTTGAGGATCAGTAAAATGACGGTGGAAACGCGTTGAAATAGGAAAGGGAGATGAAGAGCATTGAATCGCCTCACGTCGAAGGCAGCAAACATGCCCGACACGCAAGAGAACAACGAGCCCGATAACGCGCCTGCAAACAGGCGTTCTCGTTTTCGGGATAGAGGTGATTAAGACAGGGTGATGAAGGGCATTCATTCGCCTCACGTCGATGGCAGCAAACATGCCCGACACGCGAGGGAACAACGAGCCCGATAACGCGCCTGCAAACAGGCGTTCTCGTTATCGGGATAGAGGCGGGGGGATGGACACACCGAAGTGTAAACCAGCCAGTGGCTGGGTAGAGAGTGGAAGGTGGGGGCAGAAGGCAAGAGTCAACAGAAGACAGCTCACCTTTATATACCTAGTCAACAAAGTCACGTTGTGCTTGAAAATTGACGCGTCTGAGAGGTCGTGGTGAGTGTTGAAGGCAAGTACACAACCCACGGTCACGAAGTGGTGTGTTTTGCCTTGTTGAACGAAGGCGTTGGTGAGTTGCCGTTTTTGGATCACGCGTCTCTTGTCCTTTAGCCGCCATGTTCTTGGACGCGTCCCGAGTCGTCTAGGATTTTCCAAGCCTCTGACCTGTTACCGACAATGCTGCTCTTGAACGCGATCTTGATCGTGTTCATGTCAACGTCAACGCAACGCGCTTCACCAAGGGTGCTCACAGACTTGAGGGTCTCAAATATGTTGTATTCGCTCTCGGTAACCGGACTTATGAGTACTACGACTTGGCTGCGCTTCGGGTCGACAAGTACCTTACAGAGATGGATGGAGGATATGGCCTCGATTGGTATCGGCGCTGCGATATGACTGCGGCCACGATGCTGTTCACTCACGACACCATTCCTGCCCCTCACCATGTCTGAAGGGATCCTAGAGGTCGTGTACTATTGCCAGGTAAGAGTTTTGACTTACTTTTCGGCTGTTGGCTGGTTGATGGAATGCTTGCAAGTTCACAAGTAAAGTGAACCTCGTCCACGACGACCTCAAGACCTGAACACGGTAAATGTTTACCCTGTATGAACGAGCTCCGCGCTGACGATGGTCGACGTTGTTGTTCCGCAGGCCATTCGCGTCGATACTCTTTCAAGTCGGCAAAGTGGCATGCGCATTTGGCTTGCCACTATTTTGAACCTCAAGGCTCAGAAACGACGTATCATGCGATGCTCTACGACTTGTTGAAGGCCTGTACGAAGTACTGCAGGCCGTCGTTCCTTGGTTGTTGAACTGTGAGTCAAATCAAAACTGATTTCCGATTATTTGACTCAAAGTCTTACCCCAAGCTTCGATGATTGTCTCTACGGTCTACGTAGACCATCTACAATACTCCTAGACTCATCTTCGATGTCTCCGCTACCGCTACACGCCGCCTAATCCCGAACGTTGGCCGACGCGACACGGGCGGGGCATTCTCCGCGGCGTCGGGATAGTGACACCCGACTTGAATCTCTGCACCATCATTGCAAACTAGGGATATAATAGATGCTATACACGCAGTGCGAGCTCTGTGGGCCCACTCGTTGTTCCAAGGTGAGATTCCGGATTTTGACCACTTTTCGAGTGCTCTTACTTGGCTCTCTAGTTCGACGCTGGACCTCGAACGACCGATGTAGGACATCGAGCTGTACTACCCGCTATTAGTCATGTCGTCGTTATGGTCGTAGGACGTAGACTGCAGCCGCCAAACGTTCCCCGAGTCTGGGCGCCATGATGTTCGGGTAGGCGGAAAGTTCAAATCTCTTGTTGGAGACTTGACTCCGTTGGAGGATAATATTAATGGTTGTTTTGTATAAATGGTGAGTAATTTCTAACTTGTTCCAATTGATTAATGAAGTGATTGTTGACCTTTGACCTTGTAGCGCCGAATCTCGCGGGATGGCCATGATTCCGACTGCGGGATTGCTTGTGGATGTCGCGGTGGGATACGCCTGGGCTGGGATGACTATGAAGGTGGAATTGTTGGGCCAAGCCATGCTGTCGTTGACGAGGGGTACGTTGTTGTCGTTACCTTGATTTCAATGTACTCATCCTTCGACCAGGTTTTGTTTTTGACTTGGCTGGCAGCGTCTTGTACCGTGTTCCTAGACGTCGGAGAAGGGAGCAGCAGCCTTCGCCGCTGTGCTCGCAGATGCTCGCGACTGTCTGAGGTATGTCTAGTGACTCGGCTAACATCAAGCTTGAACAGACGTCGCCGTACTTGTTGGGTCAGAGTGTCTTGACACGTCTGACGGGTTTATTCTAGCCGCTAAATCTCCACATTTGCCCATCAAGCGCTTCTTGAGCAACCTCCACCGTGTGGCGAACGTGCCTAGCATTTGGGCGAAAGATCTACATGGTAATGCGTTCTTCTGTCACGTAGGCCGAGCCGTGGTCGCTGTACGGCTGAGCTGGGGCTGGTTCATCTGTATACCTTGCTCCAGTCATATTTATGATCCTGTAGATTTTGCTCCACGCATCGGGGCTCATTTCTATCCCTTATCTGGCGAGCATGGCTAGGTCAATCGTCCCACAAGCCAGCCGACAGGTCATATCTGTTTGCAGACCACCACCACCACCACCACCTACGTCCCTGGGCAGTATGAGCTTGGTTACGCATAGGATTGCAAGGTGCGAAAGTTAGCCGCAACTATTGTCTCTATTTTGCTAACAACGATTAGGATACGCTGTATATATCCCACCTGAGGAAGTTCCATCAACCTATTGTTGTAGGCCTCTTGTTCCCGTAAATCTTGGGCGACGCGTTACCGGTATTCGCAGGAGCAGGTGTCTTTGGTCCTTCGTCCTTATATGGGCCGACCACCACCGTGAAGTTGGTTTCGTGCGCGCGCGCTGGTCCACAAGATTTCGAGCGCACGCATCCTCTGATCTGCTCTCCAAATCAAGGGCACTTGGTTCACGTTGTACGCGGTTAACAGTGCGGCTCGTCGCCATGCACCACTACCGCAGGAGCCTCTGGAGATCCTCGACTAGCTGACTTTCGACTTCAAGGATTCGAAGCGCTCCGTGGTCTTAGAAACTGCGGATCTCAAGAAGAGCATTGCCTCGCTCTGCTCACTCTCCAAGTCCTCGACTCCATCTACATCGTCCGCCTCGTCGACCTCCTTTCGACTGCAACTCAGCTTGCTCTGGTCGTCCTGTCGTCACCGAGAAAGCCGCCTCCGAAGACCTTCGCAGCAAAGGATACATCCAACGTGACTGCCCGTTCGCTGGTCATTCCCTTGGCGAGTATGCGGCTCTCGCTCCCACGCCAGATGTCTTCCCGGTCGCTTCCCTCGTTGGTCTTACTATGCAGCGTAGGGCCGAGCGTGACGCGAGAGAAGCGCTCAAACTACGCGATATGTGCCGTGAACCCGTGAACCCGTGGGCAGGTGCCTTTCCGAACATGTAAGCTTTTCAATGACTTGATGAAGATTCTATCTCACTCTTTTGCCAGATTTATCTTGTAAGATCAACTCGCCGCACATCAACCCCTCGGATATTACGTTCGTAATCTCGTTATTCAAAGTCACCAAGGAGTACACCCGGATCGTTTACGACCAGACGATTTGTCCTGTTCTCGATAAGATTTTCAAGAAATGGGACCAGGAGAATTGGGAGATGAGGAACAGCATGCGAAGGACCTCGCCTACCAGTTCGCGTTCCGTTGCGTTGGATTGACATTCAGGACGGTCTCTTCCAAGACTTTAACTTTGGGCGTTTATTCACTCGGTAGTTATTTTGTGGGCAGTGGATGTCAATTAAATTTGAGGGACGCATACCAGCCACATATCGCGTAGCCTTTGAAGGATAAATTGGCCGAGAACGTGGTTCCGAGGAAACGATTCTCATGGTGGTGATTCCTGATCAAGTCCGGGCCACAATCTTTCCTTCCCACCATTTTTCTGGCGGTCCATTGAGCGACATTCCACCACTACGCCTGCATCCGTTCGTATCCGTATCCCTCCCAGACGACATGGTCAGGATCGCCCACTTGTCGCCGTCGTCCTCCATATCCACAAGTTTAGGACATGGGGCGGGGTGTGCGTATCAGTTATTTACGTGTACATTTGCTAGATGCACCTTTGATTTGGAGTTGTTACGGTAGTCCACATTTTGAGTCATTACTGTATTTCACGTCTCTCGGGGTTGCATCTAAATGAGATTGGTTTGCATTTTGAGCTGAAGTGGCATGTAGTCCGATTTTATTCCCCAACAGCAGCTTTCAAAGAATGTAAGATGTTCTAGGAATATCCACTGTATGAGTCTCCCTGGACCACTCTGGTTCCAGGAATCAACAACTAGAGTGACGTGTAGTCCCATTTTATTCCCCGACAGCCGCTGTCGGAGAATTTGAGATGTTCTAGAATTATGTCCCCACTGCCAGAGGGGGTAGTTGAGATCCATATGAGTCTCCCTGGACCATTCTGGTTCCAGGAATCAACAACTAGAGTGACGTGTAGTCCCATTTTATTCCCCGACAGCTGCTATCGGAGAATTTGAGATGTTCTACAATTATGTCCCCACTGCCAGAGGGGGTAGTTGAGATTCATATGAGTCTTCCTGAACCATTCTGGTTCCAGGAATCAACAACTAGAGTGACGTGTAGTCCCATTTTATTCCCCGACAGCCGCTATCGGAGAATTTGAGATGTTCTAGAATTATGTCCCCACTGCCAGAGGGGGTAGTTGAGATCCATATGAGTCTCCCTGGACCATTCTGGTTCCAGGAATCAACAACTAGAGTGACGTGTAGTCCCATTTTATTCCCTGACAGCCGCTATCGGAGAATTTGAGATGTTCTACAATTATGTCCCCACTGCCAGAGGGGGTAGTTGAGATCCATATGAGTCTCCCTGGACCATTCTGGTTCCAGGCATCAACAACTAGAGTGATTTATTCCCTCAACTATGTGAGTTGCTACATTGAAGTTGTGGTTACACTACCAAATACCTGTCTCACCATTGAATATCCAGGAGCTTCAAGTTAAAGCTTTGCATGCTGTCCAACTTGTTCTGTACAATAACACTGATAGTACTAGTCGGATACTACAACGACTTCCTTCTCATCTATCGTCACTGTCTCCCTGTTTTGACTAGCCCCAAGTAATGTTGGTCCCATGATGGACATGAGATCAACCTCCCCGTCTCTCCTCAGGATGGTCAGCAACCTCATCCCTGCAATGTCCAGTGATAGCTTCTTGGAAAGCACATTGTCGGGGATGCCCTCTCGCTCCGTATCTCGCCTTATGAGAAACATTTCTGTAAGCAGCAGATTCAAACCAAGTCGCGCTTTCTTTAGGTCAAACAAAGCATCCGCCAAACGACGACGCATGTTGTTGACGGCGTCACGATTAATTCTGGCACCTGGGTACCACCATTTCCAAGGAAAGTACCCATTGTTCCTGTGAGAAATCTCGATGCACAGGCCGGAATACATGATGTCGAGTTGGGAGATGACAGAATCCAGCTGGCCACGAGTCCAATTTCCGAAAATGGTTGCGCTGTCCATCGCCGCGCGAACACTTGGGCGAACGTCTGACAGTGTCCGTAGGGCGGGGAAATTCAACCTGTTTGCATCGGCATCATAATAAAACACAAGAAGACTATAGAGAGGATCAGAAAAAGAACGAAGGATGGACTGATATGACCTACAAATCTAGCTCGCTGCGTATTGTTGCGACAAATTTCTCCAAGTGCTCCAGAGCGGCGAGGCTCGTGCTTTCCAGAGACCGAGACTGATTCAGAAGTTCAAACCCATTATCGGTCGCGAAAGGGATGGGGGGCAACTCGGTCAAGTCAAATTTGACACGCGATATATTCCTGTGAGCCATGCCAACTGATTCCGCGAGACGAGACACACCCCAGCCTTCCTGTCGATCTAATGGATCAAAATCCTTCACAGCGCTTCGGTCTGCGCGCGAAGCACAGAGTTGGAACCAGTCGAGCCTTCTGAGCAAGGCCACTTTGCAGACTGGTGGCTCGGACGACGCGTAGAAAGCGAAAACGATGATCGGTACAAGCGCCACGAGAAGGCGAACCCAGGTGGGGAACACAGATGGAATAGATTTGGCCCTTGGTACCGGTGCCGTGTCCTCCGTCGATAGTTTGGGCGCTGGTTTGGGCGCTGGTGTAGGGGGATTGTCGACCGGTCGATGAATGAAAGCAACGATCAAATCGCACAAGAGTGGCCATGGGTGGATGTCATACGACGCAAGCAGGTCAGCCATATTCTTGAAGATAACTAACAAATGTTTTAGAGATGCATTGGTAGTAGAAGGTGCGACTCGTACAATGGTTCCAAAAGTTCATAATTGTTAGTGGCGTCGGTCGGAGTCGTGATGAAAGGATGAAACGACGTCATAAGCCGACTATGCACAAAGTGCTCATGTACAAATAATAGTAAACTACTGAAGCCCTCACCGACTAGTACAGAACAATGTACGTGTAAAAAAATGTGCAGTAAATAGAATGGTGGAGCTTGATGACGGTGGTGGCAGTGCAGGTCTCACATTCGAGATGAGGAGGAGGTGGCACTGGAGGGTCGAAGGGTGCACCGCATGAGACAGTGGGTTCGGTGCATGGACTACCGAGGCAGACAAGACTTCGGTCAATGAGGAGTGGCGCCGGATTGCACTGAAACCAAGTTTCGAATGAGAGCTGCCTGGTTTGATACTGTCGGCTCCAGCTTCTGAACACGCTCCAGGAAGTTATCGTCCTTGAGATTCGTCCAAGACATCTCTCGAATTTCTGCGAGACATACAAGAACGAGCCCATGCAGCACGGTCACGAGGGTCTGGATATGGAACGTGCGGGTCATCTGGAGCGCCGTCTGTCTGCTGGCACACAAAAAAGCACGTATACGACAGCCAAAGACGGTAAAATGGACGTGATAACAGTAAGTAGCGGTCCTCCGTTGGGTAACATGGCGGAGTTTCGTGGTTTGGCGGTGAGACGCAATGTATTGGCATCGACATCGTAGTAAGAGATAATAATGCTGTCCGTACAGTTCAGAAGTATCACAGGAAGTGGACTGCTAGAACTTACGAATCAAGCTCGTTATGTTGGCATTGCATACGTGGAGGGAGGACGGGTGTACGGAAATAGATCATTGAGACGAGGTGCTCCCAGAACAACGGATGGGCGCTGTACGCGATACGCAGACACAATCGTACAAAACTAGAAAATGGATGAGATCACGTTTACAACGCGTACGGGCACGAAGACATACACATCATTTTTGAAAATTAACATATGGAACCCAATTTCAACACGGAGTGACTTGAGTGGTGGAACTTGAAGCAGTCACAAGAAGCAGGATTTCGATTCGACATAACAACACAGCAGATAGCAAGAGAGTAACACTACGATAGCATAGCAACAGAGCACAGAATGTGACGATGATGAAAAGAACATGTGGTGCAAGAAAGTAGCAATGATGATGGAAATCTGAAAAGAACCTCGAGAAAGCGGAAGTAGTGTGGGTGTGGTTGAAGAAGTGTAGTTTTAGTAGCCGACGGCTGCAAGGAGGACATCACTTCCTGCTTGGTAAAACAGGGCGCCTCGCTCCCTTGCACAAGCAAGACGTAAGGGGAATGCGGAGTCGTTTCCACACTTATCCAAAATATCATCAAAGACTAGGTTAAGGAGCCTGCATCGGGCTAAAGGCGCGCGTGCCTCATCTATCTCTGGGCAGTGCGGATTAGCCTCCCGGATGGCGATAGAGGCTGACGTCGCTGTATCGCAAAGGTATTTAGCGAATGTTGCGACGGTGTAAAGCAGGTTGTAGGCGATTGGCGGACAATCCAGAGATCGACGAACTTGCAACTCTACGAAGTGGACTAGCCCGTGCGGAGTGAGCATTCGGACAGCACGACCTGCGGTTTTTACTATCCGCAGGTACGCGGCAGCGTCTAGTGCAGGAGAAGGACTACAGGGGATGAGCAGATTTCTTAGCGGTCAAGACTAGAGAGACGTACACTTGGGGAGCCGAAGACTCTTCGATTGGATATCGCGCATTCACATAAAGAAAATACAGGTCTTCGCGATACCGGAATGCTTCCAGGGCACAGCTATAAATCTGAGCAAATGCCCGTGACCGCCAAATCGTATGCACTTACCTGACAGACGATGTATACGGAGGGGTCGAAGCTGAACGCAGTGGTAAGCCCGTCATAGTATCCGACAACGAGAATGACATGACTGTGTGAAGGCAAGTTCAGCTTACATAACATCAAGCGTTTAGACTACAGAGTTGCTTTTGTAATAGAGTGATGTGTATGCGGCACTCCCTCAATAGCCGTGCAAGTTCTTCCCCGGATCTAGCTTCAGCTTTCAAATCGTCTAATTGCCAAATTCTCGCCGACTCTCCCCATCTCTACGACGGACGCGTCAGAAAATAAACACTGGTAGTATGTACAAGTGCTCACCTTCCGCATATTCGATATCTCGGACAATAATGTCATGGCCTATCCTAAAAGCATCAGGAGAACTTTGTATGAATATGCAAGATAAATACTACACCTTCTTAAGATCGTCTACACACTGCTGGGCAAGCTGGACTTCGTCTGATTGTTCATGCCAGTCAAGGAGCATCCAAGGCTCATCACGTATGTCCTGCATTTCAAGGTAATCAGAATCAAAGACGTGAGGTCCAGCAAGACCTGCTTACTTTAGATGTAAGTTGGTCCACAACTGTGGCACCAATATTCGGGTGTTCCATGATATCTGTGAATTCCTTCCAAGGCCCGCGTATATATGCTTTTTCACGACAAAGGTTTTTCAAGATTGGAAACGGTTGTTCATGATTGACCATCCTTCCATGACGACGTGAACCAAGTCCCTAGGCCAACAGACCAGCATCAAACACGTCTTTCAACTCTTTTCGCGTACTTTCCTTCTCTGGCAATCGCGAGTCGAAACGGCAACGCGGATGCAATGGCGATCGCGCCAGATCGAAACGATCATCTGTCTTCTATCCTCCTACCACCACGGCGTACCCGGATGAGGTGCAGTCATCCACCCTCAGGACTTTTCGTGGCCCTCTCTGGCCGTTTGTCTCCGCTTCTATTCCTATTTTGCCTGGGACTCTGAGAAATCAAACGTGACAACGACTTTCCGGCAACCAGACTTCTCTTAAGGCAGTCGCATGATGTTGGCCTGGATGAGGGATTCAAGCCACTCGCGTCGTCTCGTTAACAACGTTGCCGAGATATGTAACGGTTGTTTTTTTTGAGGGGGGTTGGGTGGTGTGATGATGGACGCACCCATCCCCACACGGTGCGATTTTTCCTATGTTTTTTTTGTTCAAGCCGACCTATCCTCTCTCTCAGCTCTCAGCGTCTCTCCGTCTCATCGTCTCTCCTCCTCGCCTCTTGGATCCCGTCCCTCCTTCTGTATGCCCCCAAGTCTGTCGCTGCCTCGATTCGCTCTCGAACACGAAGGCGGCTTGGGATCCCGGAGCTCGAAAATGCGTAAGCCCTCGTTGCAGGCAGCATAATCTAAGATGCTGCGAACGCGTGTTTTCGTCCACTGGCGGCCCCGGATGACGTCGCTGCGTCTAGTATGTTTTTAAAGCTTTCATTAATACTCCTACCGTCTCACCGTGCTTATTTATGGCGCGTAGATATAATTGTTTTCAAGACTTGAATTTGGCATCCGGTTCGCATTAACACTCACTAGCGACCACACTCGCGCTACGAACGCTACAATCTGCAACCCCACTGTCTTGGCGGCGTCAGCAGGCGCCTTCGTACAAGGTTTGCCTTCTGTTACTCGTCAGTTATTTTATACTTTGTCGTTAGCTCTGTTCCCTACGGTACTTACTAGCTGATTAATAACGTTGTGTTTTACTTTCCATTCTTCTTCTGAATTAACTTAAGTTAAAACAGTCTTAATAGGCAGTGCACGTGGGTTCGTTTACCATTTCTCATTCCCTTACTACGACCATCCCTCATTGGGCCGCGACTGACGCGCAGTTCCCAGTAAGTCCGCCGTCTTTCTTTTGTTCTTCTTGGCTTCTTCCTTCCGCGACGCGACTGCTGCTCCCCGACGAGCCGACCTTGGCACGCGGGTGTACCAGCAATCGTGTTATTTTGTCTATTCTTCTCTTGGACGCGGTGGTTACTCCCCGACGAGCCGACCCTGGCATGCGGGTGTACTAGCCACCGTGTCATACCTTTCATTTCTTGGCTCTGCTTTCTCCTGCGCCTCCCTGTGCTTGTAAATTCATCCTGATCGCTGCTTCTTCCAGATGTCGCGTTCCGGCAACGAATTCTCCCCCTATGCCTTAGCTGCTCCGATAGTTTGACGCCATGTGGTCGTCGCGGACCTTTTACATCGAAAAACCGCAGAAATCGATGCGGAGCGGATTAGAGCGGATTCCACGGACGACGAATTCGACGACGACCCCAGCGACTGGGGCATTGAAGACGACGGCCATAGACTGGGCATAGGAGATCTTCACAGTGGGGGGGCAGTTTTCGACGATTGACGCGGTGGGTCATTTTAAAAGCATTTGGAGGTAGCTGATTGCTTCTGTAAATTACCCATTGCCCTAGCCCTTCCTCTGAATTGTCCTGCTCACTTGCCCCTCCCCTGCCTTCCCACCCACCATTTCCCGGGACTTCACGGTCCAGCCGACCGCCCTCAAGCGCCAAAAAACAGTGGCAAACGCGCGTCACGCGCGGGAAAATCTCACCGCCATTCTTGAACGCGACTCTTCCCTCCGCCGTAACTGCACCAACTCTTCCTTTGCCCTCCGGACAGCCAATATTGGCCGCCGCACCGTCACCAATCCCCATCGCGACCGTGCTAATCGCCTCCCGGGTTGGCGTCCCGTTTCTGCATTTGGCGAATACGATCCTACACGAGGTAGTCCGATGGTGCTAGATGTGTTCAAACTCATCATTGACGTTCCTCCCGGCACTATCATTTTCATCCCCTCGGCCATCGTCACTCATTCCAACACCAACACCAATATCCTCCCAGGCGAGACGCGGTACTCTATCACCCAATACAGCCCAGGCGCACTATTTCGCTGGGTGTACAATGGGTTTCCGACGCAGGAAGCCTTCTTTCTGGCCAAGTCAACCACAGCAGCGCATAAAGCACGATTTTATAAGGATCAGTCAACACGGTGGATGGATAGCCTCGTATATTTCCCGAAAATCTTGCCTTAGTCTTGTATTTCTTTTATCATTAATAGATAACGGTTTTCTTATGTGTATTCACACTTGCGCTGCTAGGCAACTTGCCACTTCGAAGGAATCCGTGATGTAGCACAATACTTTTGAGAGATGGCAGTTCGGATTTGAAGCTTTGAAGGCTAGCCGTTTTCATTGACCCATCCCGTCTTTCAAGCTTTACCTTATAGTCACGCGTTGCAGTTGGTTCTTGCTCTTTGCTCAGGATCCGCTGGACCACAACTGAGGGAGATGGTTGATACAAACAGCGCAATGGAGACAGGCACTGGTTATACTACAAGATTGACGAAATCTGATTATCGATATACGGGAGTATGGCGTACATCTACGATGTACATACAGGCTTAACTTGTGCTCTTCCTAGCTTTCTTGATCTTCGGCTATGAACAACAAGTATATCAGCAGGGCGTATTAACAAGAATATAGGCAAAAAACCTTGATTTCCTCCTCCTCCTCCTCCTCATCACTATCAGCAGCCTTGCGTTTCATGGCCGCCCTTGCACTACTAGTAGACGGACCAGCAGTGCTACCTGATGCTCTCGCTTTTCCGTTTCGAGCGCTGATACTACTGAAGAAGTCTCCCTTCGGCGGTTGCGCGTCAAACTAGTGAAGGTTCAAAACTTGTGATAAGAGTAAACATAGTTTTCTTACCAGATTGTCCGTCGGTGGCAGCATGTTGTAGAGGCCTGAATATCCATAATGTAAATATGCGGGCAGCATTCATTAGGATGCCACTTACCGATATAGTGGCCAGAGAGGTGAACGGTGCTGTATACAGCATAAGCGCGTCGACTCAAAAGAGGAAGGAGGAACACAAACTTATTGCCTAAGACTTCGAAAGCAACGTTTTCGGTTCGGTTCAGAGTGATGTTGACAGAAACTGTCTCGGTCTGAAGGAGTGAATAGCGATCACAGGTGTTATGAAAGCACGTACAACATTCGGCACCAGAGTGGCAAGCGCAGTGCATGCAGTACGACCCGTCGACGAAGTCCCATCGTCGTTAAGGAGACGAGCATGAATGAGGTTGACTGTGGTGCGGTCTGCATCTTCCAGCTCGTGGGGAAGGCTGATGTTGGTTATAACGATGCGGTTTTTCCCAACTTGCCAGGCCTCTCCAAGTCCGGGTGCGGCTTGATAACTCCTGGCCATGGAAAGTCTTCAGCGCAAGTAGTGACATGTGTACAGATATACTCGCCATTGTCCTAAGGGGCGTTCAGATCGCGCAGCTATAGACATCTCGAGTGGCTCTGTACAAGGTTTGGTGAAAGTGTTTGATAGGCCCATCACTCGAAAGCGCTGAAATAAGTGCCGTTCCATCACGTGGCCGAGAAACAAAGGAAGCTTTTCTAAATTTGGACCAACCGATTGCGACTGGATTGCGACAATCAGCCGGTTTACCTAGGGCTCCTGCAACCTGGTTCAAACGTCGAACGTCTGATATACCTCTGTACGCAGGATGGGCGGTCGACGCCTTCGTCACGGTGTACCGATAGGTCAAATTTCAACTGCGAAGCTGCCTCTAGAACAATATGTGTGCCAGTGCACAGACTGTTCGCTCGAGACTTATCTCGATCCTCGCTCTCCAGACTGTGTCCCCATGTCCGGTCGCATCTTCTTTAAACGGGAATGGCAGGAGCATCAGCGCGACTTGAAAGCTCGTTCCGATGCCCTCACCTTGTTGTCCACCATACCCGATGAGGAAGAACCCATCTTACCAGATGCTTCCGACTCTACATCGACTCCCATCTCTACGACCGATACCCCAACACCCGACGGAGACGCTTCCTCTTCGGAATCATCCGAATCTGAGGATGCGGATAAGCCCTCGAAGGTCCGTCGGGAAAGGCGTCCCCGCAAGCCCACCCATGATGCCCACGCAGACGACTACAATGATCAGCTTTCGGCAGCCCTTCGTTCATGTATGAGCAAGGTTTCTCTCTGGCGCGAACCCCTAGCCAGGATCCAAACCACCCCTCTCGTCTTTTCTACAACGGTTATGGATGACGGAGAGGAGTCCTTCATGTTATTGCCAGATGACCCCGATAACGAGGTCGTTGTTGAATTCGAAACATGGCTCCAGGAATGTCGTTTACTTGCGCAACGTGGCGAAAACAGCTCGCATTCTCGTCATCGCCTTCTTGCTATAGGCGTTGACAGCGAGGTAACCGCCGCTTTGGAGGAACTAGAGACCGTCTTGCAATCCAAGTACTTAGCAAGCCTTGAACCACATCCGGTCGATGCAGGTATGTGCAAAGAAATTGCGCTTCATATATACTGAAAATTGGCCATGGATAGCTCGATATTACATTTTCCCGAGCGAATGGGGGCCAATTCAGTTCCTCTGCCTTTTGCTGGCCAGCACCATGAACGTTTTTGCTCAATTGTCCATCCCGCGCACTGCGTTCATCCTTCAAATGTTACGCCTCTTGCTTTTCACGGTCTTCAAGACCTTCCGGGTTTCTGAGGCGGACGCCGAGCATATCATGGCAGGTATACCCGCCGATGTACGAACCGCGCTGAAGCGTCTCGATACCGATCCGGTGACAGTTGCTTTCGTGTGCTGTCCCAAATGCTTCGCCCTCACGGATATCCCGCCCGATGGCCAATTACCTGGAAGCGCGTATTGTACCAATGTACCTCAGAAAGGTGGGAAAACGTGTGGGAGAAGGTTACTCAAGAAGGAAGATTGGAAACCAACACGGCGCTACGTATATCACGATTTCAAGCATTGGTTAGCGCGGTTGTATGCGCGTCCCGGCATGGAGCCCAAGCTGGATCGTCATATCGAAGTTGGGAAAGATGAGGAGCTTGTCGACTTGAATGACATCTAGGATGGCTCTGTTTTGCAGAACTTCAAGGGACCAGACGGAAGCCGGCACTTCCTAGACGGCGACGGGGAGGGTCGGTTGATGTTTGGCCTGAACCAGGATGGATGTGAGCATCCCGACGAAGGCGAAGGAGGCGCGTAGGATATGAAATCATGACCCTACTTTACTTCTCAAACCATGTAGCATTCAACCGTTGCTCTTGCTCACAGTTTCTTGAAAATTTTCTCATTCTCAGTGTATGTACACATCTAATTCTGTTATCATTTTGCCAATAAATTATATATACCGAAAAAGCGACATTTCAATGAGGCTGGAATCAGTATCATACGGGGAATAGCTAGGCAGGCCGTAGCGGAACACTGCTACAAATACTACCAATGCACCAAGAGGCAAGCTAACAAACCACAAAGCTGTGAAAGATAGTGTCTTCCAGAAGACTAGTACTCTCGCAAGCAAAGCACCGCCCAAACCAGAAACGGATTTCCAATTTGACCAGGAAACAAAAGCGCGTACGAAGTGCCGCTCATGCAACTGCAAGCGACTTGCCAAGCTTGCATTCCGCTCATCCCCATCAGTAATCCTGGCTCCGGGACGCCCTCCATCGACAGTCACGGGCGACAAGACAATACTGCGCTCCCCCTCGTTTGCAAAGTCGCCGTCACCAGCCAGTACCTCAGGACTTTCGACCATACCAACCGATTCGTCGTCGTTGGGCGGCAGCGAAGTATCAGTCTTCTCCGGTGTTAAGGAAGACGCATCCCCTTCATCGCCGGGAGCCCGAGAATCTTCATTCCCGTCATCGAATTCGTCGACGCTGCGGGACTCCAGTGAGGCATCTGATCCTTCCTCATCATCTGAAGACTTGTCTGCCTCGTCTCCCGAATCCGCATCTGGAGAAGCGTACTCCACAGCTGGAGTCTGGATAATGGACTGTACTCCTTCGCTCGAATTGGCGATGGCATTCAGGTCCTCATCCTCGTCGCCGAGTAGCTCCTGATGAAGATCATTGATCTTTTTTTACTCAGTTTCAGTCGACTGCAGGGCGAATGTATTGTAAAGGACTCACCGCATTATCAGCATTGGCCGTTCCCCTCAAGGACGTCGCCGAACTCCTCATTCCCATCTCCTCACCAAGCGTGGGAGTAACATTAGCGGAAGGCTCCTCGAAGTAGGCATGCTCGCGGTCGTATAATACCTGGACGTCTGTTGAGAGATGTGCCACGTGTCCTGAGACTGATCCAAAGAGGTCATCGACATAAGTTTTCATATGTTGGTGCAGATCTTGATTCTCCAGGGCCATACGGGCTGTGTGGATTTATGAGCATGACGGACTGGAAAAACAAGGAGATACACAAACACTGAGCCTGAATCCCATTTGAAATTTCCCTCTGAACGGCGGCCAAACCGTTCTTGAGCTCTTTCTGAGTCTTTTGGGTTTCGCATTGTGAATCCTCCAGGATGTTTACTCGCGCATTTGTATCCGTGGCAGCATTCTTCGTGGCCTGGTGTCGACGCTCGTATTTCTGGTCCAGTGTTTGGAGACGTTGTTGTAGATCTGTGTAGCATCGTTCATGTTCCTCTTTTGAGATAGTAGAATTCTAAAGGGATTGCAATGAACGTCAGTTGTACATGCGCATGCAGGCTGACCTTGAGATTCATCCAATCCTTCCTTAAGTTTGCTAGAGCTTGGTTTCGCTGGGCGTCTGCATCATCGATAATATCTTGTACGACCTGGGTGGCAACGTTGGATATCTCCTCCGTCGAAACAGTAGGTACCCTTGCATTGCGTAGGTATGGATCTGGGCGTATTTCAGTCACATTAACGCGTCAAGAATGAGCACTCCTCACCAGACATGACGCGCGTATTCGATAGGGTCTTGGACGCTCGCAGTAAGTTGTTTTCTGGTAATGGGCGATGCCTTTGTCACCTTGAAGGAGCCTTTACTACCTGTGGCAAAGGCCTTTCTGAACCTTCACGTGTGCTGTATTCCAATAACGCCTAGGAGCTCCAGTGCCGTACGCGTGTGGATAACGACGACCGTAGCGATGCCTAGGACAGACATAGTATTAGGAGTGTGGTTCGAGATAGAAAAGCAGTCCGGTTTAGGTCAAGTTTAGGTCCTTCTTACGTAACCCTGATTATGACGTCGCTATATATATAAGTGATTGCCTTTCACGCGTCGACATCCACTTGCTATCCATCTCTACGATCTAAAGCCATGACTGACGACGTTCCGGCATTTACTCCCGGTGAAGAGTCCTTCTACGTGACCTTCGACTGCCTTTGGGGCCAAGCCTACACTGTCTTGCCGAGCATCAATCTAAACCGTACTCCGGCTTTGATTGAAAATCGTCGAACGACCCCTCTGGAAAGGACGAACAGGTTAGTATATTCATTGCAACTTCGACCTCAGTTAAGGACCCACCAATAGTCTCCTTGTTCCGCCACTCGACGCCACTCTTAGACCCGCAGTGGTGCATTCTTTTACTCAAGATGCGGTCAGGTGAGTCCACGTTCTCCGAATATAACGCGTCTGTCACGACTTACGACTTGTCAGTAGCGCTAGTGGCCTCATTATAAAGGATGCCGCGCAACATCGTGTCCCTCCACAACGCACCTCCGAACCGGTGAAGCCTGAAGGCGAGGGTGTAGATATCCTTGGTCAAGCGTGCGTCATCTGAAAAGTTGACGGAATAATTTATTCAACTTGGTTTTCAGGTCCATTCGACGTATCCCCGTCAAGAACATGAAACAGGAGGTGTTAACATACGTCCTCAAAATGCCTACCCAACCCGATCTTAGCCTGGCCAACCCCGTGCCAGATGCAGAGACGACGCGCCGTGTTGGAATGATTTTCCTGGTTTGGGAGAATGGAGACTCGAAGATATCTATCTGGGAGTACTCTACGACAGTCCCGCACTGGACATCGGTCCAAATTGGTACGGCATATCAAGTGGGAGTGGGTTCCCCGTGGAAGAGGGTTAAAGACGGTTCTCACATTTTACACCCTCGCGACGGGGGAGGAGTTACTCTCATCACTCAAGCGACTGCTCTCCGATACCGTTCATGAACTCAGATTGTAAACCTAGCCTATGTACAGCCTAAATCTAATTGTTACCATGCTCTAAAATCTGTTCTCTAATCATTGTTAGTGCAGTGTCACGGTTCCGAGTCGTTGTTGAAGGTGCCACTCTCCCGCGAAAGCGCATGTCTCGTGAAGCTCATGCTCACACCTTGGGAGGCACAATGTATATTAATTTTTACACTCACAAACTCCATCAATCAGGAAGTGCACAACCTTGAGAAAAGTACGGGAAAAGATTATAGTATCAATGCGTTAGGTAGCTGTACATGTCTACGCGTCAAACGTAGAGTCAGTTGGGGAATCGTCGCCGTCGTCATCAACTGTTGGGGTAACCTCTTGGCCATCTGAACCTTTCATTGGGCAGGTGCGTCTGTTGTGCCCTGCTTGGTGACATAAACTACACTTGGTGCTTGTCCTCCTATGTCGTAGTCAGCGGAGGAAGCTATCAGGAATGCAAAGTACTCACTCGACGACCTTGGAGCTTCCCGCACAGTTGCCAGCGTGTTGGCTTTGGGGCCCGACTGAAGCTCTGGACGGACGCTGATCCATGGCACTCTTGGCTTGTACAGCTTTGACGTCGACGTCGTCTTTCTTTACATCGACCGTCCTAGTAACGCCGCGGGATGGGGAAGGAGTCTCGGAGACGTCTTATGGACCGTTGTTAGTAAGGCCACTAGGCTACCGACACTTAGTGTAAGTCCCACCGTGACCTTGGTCAAAGAAGTAAGGCAAGAGACATTTTGGAGGTGCTATCGAGGCTGCCGAGTCCGTTACAGTTCAGAACGACCAACGTCGCATTGTAGCACGCCGATACAGCAGTCCTTGGTGTCAGAAGTCACGTAGATACCCTCGAATGTGCATCGTCGAGTCGGACAGAAGCGTGTTAAGTAGTGCGATGTCCCGAGCCTTGACTGCTTTCCGCGTAGGATGCGTACGCACTCGCTCCGATCTCAAAAGCCAGGATGAAAAGAAAAGCGGGACAGAGGATCAAAATAGTCGCGAGAGAATAGAAATCAACAGGAAGCCTCTAAGCCATACCTGATTAGACCACAAATCCGAACGCTAGTAGAGAGAAGAGACGCACATTCAAAGCCCCTCACTCCCGTATTCACGCCTTGAATGAACAAAAAGTCTTGGAGCCGGGATTCCTGTGCGTTTGCATCGTCGTCAAGACTGTCTGGACAGAAGCTCGCTGTCCGTTCGTTGTCCACAGTTTGGCCCCCAAGGCGGAGCTAAAAAGAACCTTGCTAGTGCATCAAGTCAGCATTGTCTACTAGACTACGCCGCTCTCGATTAGTTGGTCACACTGGACAAAAAACGAGTTCTCCAGGTCGCCAGATGACGCAGAAACACATTATGGACAGCAGCTATTGCATCTATCAGCTCCGGAATCCAAGGTAAGAAAGCACATGTACTTACAGAGACCTCGCGCGAATGTTTCGCTGCTTCAAGTCGAGTTCGCAACTGTGGAGGACGTTGTGAAGGCCAAAACATTTTACGACCAGCCCACATCGAGACAGAGATGCCCTTCGGCTATTCCGACCTTCTCCGTATCCAAGGCTTCGAATCTACGGACCGTGACCAAGCCTTGTACTTTAAAGCAACATTTCAGACAGTATTCTGGGGAACATGCCATGATCAGAATTAGACCAAAAAGCTATTGAGCTGCATAGTCCTATCGTCGTTGTTTTGAAGCGAGTAGAGTACTCATCCTTGGTGGATGGACGTAAATGTGGCGATCCTCAAGACCGCTTTCGAATCCAGGAGTCATTCGTAGGAACCTCGGTGTACCATCTTCCGATTTCTTTAATTTAATAGCCTTCATCGAAAAGGTTTCAAGCATGAGTTTGAACGCGACGAGAAAAGGTGTACAAGAGAGCAGACGCGCAGGCGGCACTAGTATATCGTATCGGGGGAACACAAATGGACCGATTCATCATTTGTTTCGTCCATGTCGCCTATGAGGGTCCTGCGCAACAATCAGTCCACGCACTCCAATACTCCGCTTCGCGCAAAAAGTACAAAACCCAAAACGCTGAAAGAGAAAGCAAGAGACGAGATGAGACGCACATAATATCGGCTTTCGCCCGCGGCACCTCCTCCGCTCAAGCCGAACAGCACAACGTTAGATTTCTGATCATACCCCGCGAGCGCGTGTTGTCATTTCCAGTTTCGCGCCCTACATACAAACTCAGTATTAATTGAAACGAAGGGCCGCATGCAGGCTGGAAATGGCAAGGTCACGACGGTCACGGTCACGACTTTTTGACCCGCACCATCCAGTGGTTGGAGTCGCGTTTGCGAGTAGACGCGCCGCCTAGCGTCTGAAGTCTCAGAACTGCTATGTTCCTTCTATTCGTTAAGACCATTCGCCGTCCACTCCGCATCGCTGCTTACTCGATCTCAAACAGCAAAGTCCTCGTCCTGCCTAGGTTCACGCACGCTATAACCCATATGTGGATCCAATAGCCTTTCGTGTCATTCAGGCTCACCTGTCGACGCTCGCCCCGCATTACCTGCAGGTGCTTACACCCATTTAGACAAACAAAGCAACTGGCATGTCAATATCTAATCGCCGATCCGCCTCGTGGTAGCTCGTGGTCCTTCCTACTTTGTTCTCCGTGAATAGCAAGATCAATGGGCCCGTTTCGCAGCGCAGGGCCTGCGCGTGCTGGACAGTGCAATATCCGGAATGCGTGGTCAAGGATATTTGTCCTGGATTCATGGATTCTAAGCCTGAGGTGAGTGAACAGAACGGCTGAGAGACGAGTTTCTAGATTGATCTGACATCCCCTTTCCTAGGCGTCCCAGCGCCTAGACGTCGAAAACCAAAAACTCGCCACATTTTTGCACTCAGATCGACATTCACCGCATACTTCCGATCTGTCGTACCCTCGTGGACTTCATTTGGTCTGTATTACCCGAATCTAACCCGTTTCACATTCATCCAAGACCACAAACGCCTCCAAAGGTCCAACCTACCAATCCAAGACCCTCACATAATATCACCTTTCTACCCCATTTATCCCCTCACTCTTCACAGCCATGCTGCAGGTACATTGGCCCCATTCATCCATAGGTTCCTGGTGATCCCTGCCCGATAATCACATCCCTCCTTGTTGTCGACCAGAATCCAAAGCCCCTGCCTGCGCTCTTAACCTTTATGGCCCAAACAAAGGGACAAGACCACACACGACCTTCTCGCAATGCTATATAAGGCCTTTACGACAGGCAGGTTGTCTGAACATTTTGACATCTAGGCCCATTCTCATCCTTGCTATGCTACGAATAGGCTCACTCTCCGCGTGGATCGCTTTCGACGGCTGTACACGCCAGACGCATAACATTCAGATATCCGGAAGCGGGCGGTGCGCGTCCGGCTGGATAGCGTCAGAAACCGACAAAGTACGACGAGCCTACCTACCGAACGACGCTCCCTCACTCACCTCTCACCCAGAAATTCTCCGTAAACTGGTACAACTCCCGGCGCGACGTTTCCCTCGAAGGCGTCGTAGGCATCGACGGTGTCATTTGCAACACGCACATCATGCTCGCGCAGAACATATCCCCGCACGCCCCGGATGCGCTGACCATCTCCCACGCGCGCACCTCTCACTCGACGCGCCGCGACTTTGTCTTTACGCCTATCCAGGTCACTGGTACGTCCTCCCTTCATCTCAAGTACAAATTTGAAGGGAACCAACTCCTCAGACTCCGACGACTACCTCTACACCCTCGACAACCCTTCAAAGTTTGGCGTCATCGAGCTCGCGCTATGGCGCATTGCGGTGTCGGGGATAAACTCCCAGCAGCCACTCCCCGCTCATCTCGCTGCACCGACCTTGGAACAACAAGTGTTACACGAGCGGTCCAAGAGGGGCGGGGACCATCATGTCAGGTCCGCTTCCCGATTATTTCTCCCTCTCTACACACTGACCCATTGGACCTTCTTAGATTCGGCGACGAATACACCTCCACCGCACCCCGAATGGACATGGTCAACGGTAGTAGAATGGACGCCGAGCCTATAGCCATCTTCACATTCAGATATCGCCCTCTCCGTACGTGAACGTCCAACCTCGTTCCTAGTAACCTTGTATCTTACTCGCAATAGAGCTTCTCATGGCCGATGGCATAATCCCACGACCGCCGCCAACGCACCGCTCACAGGTCAAACAAGAGCCTCACGACGAAGTTCTTCCTCGGGTATGTTCTCACCAACTAACGATCCATCGAGCTAAGAAGACCTTCTGCTAGCGGGCATCACACCCATCTTACCACCACTATCCCCAATAGACCGCACCCACACGGATAATCATTTATGTCTCATCTATTCTCGGACATTATGTTACTGTACAAGTACAAAAATCGGTGTGATGAGCTATACATAAGTAGCTGAAATAATATGGACAACGTCCGAGTGATAGCTGGATAAACTGTGCAAGGATCGAAACATAGTACAATGGGGGGGACTATCTAGTATATCGCGAGCGTGTAAAATTGTGAAAGATGTGTATGTGTGAAGTAGTAGCAGTCATAAAAAGATCATCACGAAGAACCAAGACCGGAAAGATAGAGGAAAAACGACCAAGTATCATCATCACGGTGGAGGCTTGCGTTTCAGCAGACCTTTCCGTAATGAGAAGACCTTCTTTCGAGGCTCTGATGTCTTCCTCTCACGTATCGCACACGTCTCGCCTAGATTCCGCCTGCTCGAAAGATTACTCTGCATTCTCCGCATAGCAACGCCACCCTCCTCTGTCGCAAAATCGAACCCACGGTGCACCGACCGAATTCCCGTCGACATGTCCGTGCGGCTCGCAGATCGTACGTCGGCGGATGAAGTGCCTTGATGTGGGTGCCGTATGTTCGACGTTCCGGGCGGCACGGACGCATAACTGGACCTCGACGTTCTTCTGGACAAAGCATCGTCTTGATCGGCTGGCACCTCTCTCTTCATGGCCTTTAACCCACGTCCATCAAGATACGCATCGCGCGCAAGGTCTCGATGAGGATCGGTCTTGGCAGGTAGGTAGGTAGTGTACCGTAGAATGTCAATGTCGTTGAGGGCGAAACCAAACTGCCCTGCCTTGGCGACGTATCTGGGCAGTAGAGAGATACAGATTGTGATGGGCAGTGATAGCCAGAAAAGTGCGGACTGGAACAGGAAGCGATTGTTTCCGTATACCAGAGTGACAAACCAACCCAGAGAAATGGCGTTGTAGACAACCTATGAGCAGTCAGTCAGAAGACTTTGATGGAAGCGAACGATGAGCGTACAGTAAATAGGAATAGCAGCACAATACCGAGAGCGACGGCGAAGAAAACCCATCCAGTCCAAACGTTGGTGTTCTACATCAGTTGATTAGTTGAGTGCTATGAACACTAAGCAATTTCATACAGTTGAAAACTCGAGTAGGTGCTGGTCGTATCCATCGGCACGCGCAGTTGGAGAGAAGTAGCAGTACGGAATGATAAAGTAAACGATTACGGACTAAGAAACAGTTAGAGATGTTGACAGAAGGAAATGTACAACTCACTTGATATACGTCATCAATCATGTACACCGCGAACCACTTCATGCCAAACCACTTGCCTTCACGACCATAGCGATACAACTCGGGCAATGCCACCAGGAGATGCGCATCTACAATCAGAGATGAGAAACTGGATCAGGAAGGCAGATATATCACATACCGACTAGGCGATCAAAAATTCCAATGGCAATAACGGAAGCGATGGTCCAGAAAGAGTTCCAGAACGACAAATAGGTGTAGTCGAGGACGCTGTGGGAGATTGAGCAGCAGATCAAAGAAGAATCGCCGCCGAAACATACTAATTTGAACTCCACCCACAGTAGATCTGGAACCACCAAAGCACACCGATACACACAATGTTTTTGTAAAAGAAGTTGAGGATCCTATAAAAGATAAACATTCGAGTCCTTGAGAAGAAAGTCAGGCTTACGTGTTTCCGTTCCGTGGATACGACCATTGTCCATGAACGAGTAATAACCTCTTCAAGAACCTGAACTGAGCGATAGCGTAATCCGACGCGTTGACAGCATGGAGACCTTCTTCGCCGGATATACCCACACCGACATCCGCAGCCTAATGAATCTTTTGAGTACGTGCCGCTTTGAGCCAATTAGTTAAAGCCCACCTGGATCATGCTGACATCGTTAGCGCCATCACCTATCGCCAGCGTCATTGCGCCGAGGCCATCCTTGACAAGCCTCACAACCAATGCGTGAGAGACACGACAGCAAATAACACCCTCGCAGAGCATAGCCAAGAAGAAGGCTCTTGATCCTTGTCTCCGAGAGCCTGAGTAAGTGTTAGAACTATCCCGCAGTTGAGGCACATGCTAAAAGCGACGTACCTGTCCCAAGGCTGAGCCGTCAATCACCAATACAAATCCGCCTGATCTGTCTCCATTATCGGGCCCCACTATCGACGAAATACCTGTCTCGACGCGGCGTAGTGGAATAGGTCGACCCCTCTCTCCTCCTCTAGTTCGTGTCCGTTGAAGCGACAGCTCCTTCTCTACAACCACAGCATCGTCATCCAGAATGCCGCTCTCGGGAAAGAACTCCTCTACAGCATGCAGCATCTGTTGGTAAACGGGACGTGAATGATCGTTGCCGCCCCGAATGACAATGACGTTGGACTCCTTGCCAATGAGGTTGGTCCTATGGCCGATAGCTAGAAAATCACGACATTAGACGATACAGACGAAAGTAAGGATACTTACCAATAGCGGTTTCAAGTTTGTCACCGGTTGCAACCCATATTTTGATACCAGCCCTCTTCAGATCAGCAATCGTCTCGGGTACACCATCCTGTAAACTGTCCTCGATCGCAGTCGCGCCCAACAGCGGGAGATCGTACTCCAGATCTTCAGAAACCTTTTCAATTTTCTCTTCACGCCCCTCCACCGCAATAGTCGCCTCATGATACCGCTCACTCCATTCCTTATACTCTTCCTCTGCAATGCTGTCAGAAATTGTAACGAAAAGAGCACCGGAAAAGACGCACCTTGAACGAGGCGATAAGCCAACGTTAGCGTTCTCAAACCACCGTTCGCAAACTCGCTGAGATCGGCCTCAGTCCGCTCTCTCAGAGCCTCATCTCCCCCAGCCCTCAGCCTCTCGAACACGACATTATCGGCACCCTTCATCAGCCGTCCGTCCTCATCAACCAGCTTCCTCACAAGGACTGACATCCTCTTCCTAGCACTCCTAAACTCCAAAATACTCAGCAGCTCATATCGATCCACGTCGTCGGGCCCAGTGGAGAACGGAGTCTAAAGAGTGAGTACCTCGCGATCTCGACCACGGAAAATGTACCCAGCGTCCGCGGCAGCTAGAACAAGAGCGGCTTCGTCAGGACTGTGTGCTTTGTAGTCGATCTTGCCCGTCTCGCGGTCGATGGAAGTGAGCACTGTATGGCACAATGCGAGCACAGAGAAGAACCCAGGTAATGCGCGCGCGTGCTCGGCCGACAACGAGGGAGAGGTGGCAACAGCAGCAGCGATGTCCGCCTCGAGGGCTGTGGAAACGCACTTCAGGTTTGGGTACAGTCACCGTAGCAGTTGTTGTTGAGGAGGAGTCTGTACTGCTGGCCTGTTCTGCTTCAGGGTCAATAGCTGTCGATGCAGCAGGAACTGTAACCTCTTCAACATCGCCAGAGTACACCTTGCCGTTAATAGAACACTGTCGGAAGATCATCTGGTTCTGGTGCCACTGTCAGTACCGACGAAACTAGAGCGGCCAAGTTGTAACTCACCTGAGTAAGAGTACCCGTCTTGTCCGAGAATATGTACTCGATTTGTCCGAGATCGTCGCTCAAATTCCAAGTCCTCGCGAGCGTCGCCTGCCCAGTCCTCTCGTAGTAGATGTGCATCGAAGTAGATGAACGCAGCTTGACACGTGCGGACGAACTCAATCGATATGTATAGGGAAATGGGCACAATGTTCTGAAAGGTAATGAGCGCGAAGGCCCAAGTAACGAGGCCGTCAGATTGGTTGTCGCCGTAAAGCCACGGAGCGCCCTCTGGGTATTGCTGGTGCTCGAGGACGGAGTCTGCGATAGCGCAAGCAACAGCATGCAAGCGAGTATGATTAGATTGATGAATCTATTACATGTCAGAGCATGTCGTATCAATAGAAAGAACACCCACACTTGCGGATTCATCTGTCTTTCCACCTTGCTCCGTCTACTTGGCGTTCCGCCGGAATCTTCGAGTCCTCGCCCGCGAACAAGACAAGCCCGATAACCCAGCCCGTGTTCCGCAAGACCGTGCCCCGCAAGAGTGTCATCTGAATGTCTGCGGGAACGACCTCGTCATTACTGTCTGGGCGGTCGCGATCAAGATTCGTTGTCGTAAATTTTGACAAAGTCGCCAACACAAACATCCTCCCACATAACCTTTTTCCAGTGAGAACAGGTCGATGCGTGACGTCCGAACAAACTGAGACGGTGATGCTCCTCCTCCTTAGGTGCGTAGGGGGGATATCATCATCGATTTCGATTTCAGCAATGGAGTGTTCGCCTTTTTCGATTTAAAGCGTCGGGGATGATGTTTACGCTGCGGAAAAAGTTGCTCGCCCGAGAGGACGCGGATAGTTGATCGGTTGACCCTACTATCGGACTGATGGCGTTTAAAGTCTTCGTAGCCATCCTTGAGGGCAGTGGTACCGAGAACGACGAGGAGAGGGAAGATGACAATTCCGGGAGAAATGGTCGAGAATTTGGGAAAGAACTGGAGAATAGCTATGCCGGCAAAGAAGCTACGAAATGGATGAGAAGGTCGGTCAAGACAAAGAACACAAATACGCACATGTTCGCAATACGCCTAAACTGCTCCAGTAAATTCCGAGGCATGGACTTGGAGGTGATAACCTGGTTTGTCTCGTCGACGTTTGTCGGACTTTGAATGTAAACATATGCACGTGCTCTCCAATTTTGACGCACAGGCCAGCCGTTGCCTTGGATTAACTCTTGATTAACTCTTTCTTGGACGCTAAGGAGCCCGTGGGATTGGGGCGCTGCACTATCTGCTGGTCGTGCAGCGTAACAGTGGTGTCTTCCTCATTGCCGCTCTGAGACGTTTATATTGTCAGCCAGAAGCCGGACAACGGTCGCAGCAAGCGTCGACAATTGCAGATCATCACAGCAAGCGTTTCTGACGACGCCGCCTTGCCGCCTGGACGTGGACGACATGGTGCATTCCGGTCTTCCCACCCAAAGGTAGTGGTATTGGATCAATCGCGCCAGTGCTCACACGACGACATTGGAAAGCACGACCAATGGACAGCACCGGCAAGATACCAACAGGAGGACGACCGAGCTATCACTTCTCTTACGACAAATTGTCAAAGTATCAAGAGCATTCTTTCTCCACCCCGTCTCTCCACCCCATCAGCGTACACACATGCGACGGTAAATGCACTCTGCGCAATGGCGCAGGGTTGCTAGCATCGTATGAATTACCGCCGACTGGGGTTGGAGGAGGGAAAGAATGGCTTCCCAAGCCTATCAACCTGCCAACTGTTCAGCCCGTCTCATTGCATGACACGTCTGGCAGAATTTGGGCTGCTTCATAGTGATACTTAGATTGCCGCGAGCACTCTCTTTCAACCTTGGTAGGCGCTCCTTTATACGATATGCCACTCATGCCCTGCCTCCCAGTATCTTTCTTACATTCGAAGAATGGCGCGTATCGATATCGCGTCGGCTCATGAAACGACTTGCGGCAAAGATAATAATCACCTCAAGGCTACTTCTTCTCGTTCCCCGTCCCCCCGTGAGCAGTGTTAATTCTTTGACATAACCCTCGCGATCAGACGCATCATCATCACTTCAATAGATAGGAGCGCTCTTCATGCGACACGCGTGTGTCTCCGAAGGAGCACTCCCAGTCGCGACACCACCTAATTGACGAGGTAGACCTCCACGAGCTTCAGTGTACTGAAAGTACCAGTGCTCAGGAATATCTGAAACAACCTTCCGACCACCATCCAACTACTCGGACTCGAAGGATGTAGGGAAGACCATGAGCATGCTAATCGAAGTTTTTGGAGGAAACTTGACCATTATCGAGCAAAGACGGCGCCTCCCGGTCTCTGTCGTGACAAAATGACACAGGCAGAAGCTTGCCCAGGCAACGACCGCACACTCAAACGAACGTTCACAGCGCAAAGACGAGCCCCTTCTCTGGACACAAGGGTGCGGGAGTCGCGAGAATTCCGAGATCTTCCAACTATCAGTTACCATCTCGGACGATTTGCGGCCGTCTTTTACCTCGGAACCGGGCAAGCTTGCTGCAGAAAAAGGCCTCATTCAGATTGTTGCGCATCTTCTTTAGCTCGTGGCACGCCTCAACTTCGTCAAGCGACTTTTTAGCTATATAGTCACATAAAGACAGAAAGTAAGTACTCATCCTGCAGTGGCCTCGCTTGTACTCATAACACGGGAACACAGTCTTTACGATCGCCGACTGGCCATCTCTCGACTCTTCATACAACCAGAGGAGGTACAGCAAACGAATATCGCAGATCCTTCTGCTAGCGTCCAGAATAGACAAAATGCTTGGGCGAAGCCTTACCACACAGGACATTCTCCTTCGAGCGTTGATGGCGAGGAAGTCTTAATTACCTCTGAAGTCACAGGACGGATATGTTGACCAAGTCATATTTCGGGTAAGTTGTCCGCATCCAACTCATTTTCATGGATTATTCGAGTTGGCGCAGCCTCACACCGTGTAGCTACTCCTTTCAGAATCGATTATTACTATCTGTATTTGCTGCTCTTAAGGCGCAAAAATCTTAACTCACATGTCCTGCAGCCTCATTCGAACTCGTTGAACGCGCAAAGCGCGCCGTTCTTGTGCCTCTGGCGGTTTGAAGGGCTCAAGAAGTTAAAGCCACTGTCTGGAACGATAGAGATACAAGTGGACGAAAGGTTCAAATTGGAAACAGAGTTTGTTCTGACTGTCATATACAGCGCACTTCCGGCGCTGAATCGCCCATCGTTCTGTCAAGGTTCTTCACGCTATTCTCCTTGTCAACTGTGCTTTATATTAGTCCCGTCGTCTTATCAAATCGGGCGATAATTCGGTGGTCAGTCTCCCTCTGGATACGACGTCAACAAGGCACATCATACGCACCTGACACAGTCAGAGAGCGTAGACCCGAAGAGATTGAATAAGTGACCGCTCAACCGCGAATATAGCACGGTCGCGGTGGCCCTTTCGGCAATGGAGGAGAACGCTCTGGTGCATCTTGACTTGGAGTTCGTCATTGATGGGGTCGCCCAAGCTTGGGTAGCACGAAAGACTCGATGTCCCCCACTGTCTCTAGAAAACTTGTGTATTATGCGCGAATATTGAAGTGTCAATTGCTTCGATGAGCTCACTGGGTCCGGGAATTGGAGAGACGACTTTACGAAGGAGGGACGTTGGATTGGTATACTTGATGCTTCGTCGTTGCATATAGGGACGTCGACATGAGTACCCTTGGATGAACAAGTTCACGAGCGTCCTGATAAGATAAGATGACAAATGCATCCGAAGGCGCGCTTCCAGCCCACCACTATAACGATGAATACTGCGACACTACAGAAGGAGATGGCGGCGCTCCTGAGCGAGCTCACGAAACCGGTGAGCACACACCAGTTCCAAAGGATTATTGCGCTGCCCGAGGCATCCACGTTTCTTTACTCCCGCGACTAAACTTCTTCACCAAGGTCGATTTCGCGAATCTGCGGATGCAATGCCGCCGCCAATATACTTGGCACAACAGTCAACGTCTTCGCAAGGTATTTCTCGCAAGCTTCCAGCAGCAAGCGGTACATCGCCATATCCAGTATGAATCTTCCTTGACGCACCTTCATCAACATTCAGACGTCCCCAGAAAGCCGACATCGAATGGATACCTAGGCCTTACACGACGCGTGCGACGGCTGCCATTCCCTCACCACTCCAACCTTACCCATCGCGACGAAGAGTGCTTGCTCTGTCAAGTAAACGATGCCGCACCGTACTTTCTAGAATGCGACATAATCACGAAGCGCTGGGGTTGAAGGTGAGTACATATTACATCCTGAAAATGCTTACTTACCAGGAGTTAGGGTCTTTGATATACATACTTTCGTTGTTGCTGTTATTTCCACCATCTTGCTAGAGGCTTCCCCACTCAGTTCCCGTCTATCTTGTTGCCATACCCCTCGCATTATCCTCGCTCCAACCACTTTTTGATATGCTCTATTATATATTATCTTCGGCCTTACATTTTGATATAACTCCCGTCGAATTCAAGTACGCCGATCGTGTTATCGTTCCCTCCGTCCGTCCCTTTTTGCCATCCGATGGCGTGCCAATATGATACCTTGACTTGTACACGATCCCACATATTCAAAGATTGGGAAACAGGCCAAACATCATCAGTCATCGGCGAGCTGTCGCTTTGACCCCTCCCTGTGCGTGCTCGAATGAAGGTAAACAAAGGCCGAGGAGAACCGGCGGTCTTCTCTCAATTCACTCGTCTTCGCGGCGCAGGGGGGTTGGGCTAGTGGACCTGACGGTTGCCTTGGGAAGGTCTTGCTGCTGCTTCAGGGGCGAATCTCAGTCTTAAGAGGGAAGACAACGACAGGAAAATGCAAAGGTAAGCAACTACACTATGTCTAAGTAGTAGTTCATGCGAATAGATCGTCGTAGGGCTTGCTGGGGTCGAGTCAGTTAAGTGTATTGACAGAGGATTTAGCAGAAGATTGACATACGCAGATGGCCTCCCAAGTCGCAGAGCCATCGAGCACAGGAAGACGGTAAGGCGTCGTCCACATAGACTCTATTCGTGTAACCTACATAGTAATGTCAACATCGAGATACGTTGAAAACATTAAGAGAGGCTTACCCATCTGCACCCGATCGCATCAAAAAGCACACTGACAACATACCAGCAAGAATTCGCAGCAACTTGTGGAGGCGTGCGAGTAGATTCACTTGCTAACGATTCACGTGACTGCCCCGTTGTCTTCATAAAGCGTCAACTCAACGACGTACTTGAAGAAATTGCTCGCACACAGCCACACTCCTGTTCGCCGGCGCGTAGCTAAGCTCTCGTTTGTCGGTATCAATGTTGACCACGGCTGTTCAAAGAGTCATCAGCAATTCAAGAAGACAGATCATGATCATAACGCTGACACTCATGATACAAAAAAGCCGTCACGAAAGCGTGGCAAGATCAACGTTTCTCCGAGTGCGGCGCGATTGTTTGAAGCAGTCATCGTGGTGGTACAGCCTACGGGTAACGAAATGATTAAGCTCGGTATCGTAGCTTGGCGTGACGGTGTGTATCGAGGCCGTTCCTAGTCACGTCGGAGGACAAGACTCTGGTCGGATCCGTACGAACAGGATGTCAGTCAAGTCGGGCCAGAGTCGTGGTGACCAGCGTGAGGGCTTGAAGGACGAAAGTAATATGGCCATGTCAACCCGCCGTAGAGGCACTGGGCCGACTAGATCCAGGAGACGTAGAGTGTAGGTAACGGAGCACACCACGTTAATCCATCTGGATCGCAGGCCGTCGTGGACACGAGTCAAATGACCGCGCTAAGAAGGCCGCGAACGTTGAAGTGCGGGGAGCGCTGTTCCACGGCAAAAGCAAAACCTGAAAAGAGCATCGGAAAGTTCCTCGCTGCCAGTAAAAGAAGAAAACCTATACCGAGGGCGGTAAGCTAAGGTGCTAGGAACGACGGGAGCCGGCGGAGGTAGCATGGCCTTCAATTTGTCCTTCTTCTCCAGTCGATTCATCTCTTCCTGCTTTGTCTGCGTGGCTGCCCGTCTTTTGTATATGAAGTTTCCCTCGATGTCCTGCTTCTCCCACTTCGAATATCCTCTCAATGGGCGTGGACTACCAACAACGGATCGTCGGATGGCGGGAGTCATGGGAGTCAGTACGAGGCGAATGGCACAGTAAATGCTTCCCCGCACGAGGGCCGTCAAAAGGCGAATCCTTCAAATGCATCAATAATCACAAAAGTCGTTAACGAAGAGCTTACCGTCATCTGCCAAGTAGGCGTCGACGGTTCAGTTCTGGGTGTTATCTCCTGGTAAGGTAAAAGGCGTTGCTCTTTTGCTTCCTTGTGCTCCTCTTCCATCAACCACTTTTCAACAAAGACCCATCTCGATATCGAGTCCTCCGGCTATAAGTGGAAATGTCAGTAGGCAGCGGAAGTCATCCGATAAATGGGCTCACCATCGGACACTGCCGTCCTACCCTTACTTCATGCAGAGAACAAAACTCGGTGAAACGAAACATCAAGAACGCGCCCCGACCCAAATTGATCACGTATTTCCCTCCAACACCCATCCAAGAAGGCCCGTCAGAATCCTTCCGCGGTGGCCGCTGCCCTCCTCTTCGCAGACGTCTTCTCGCAAACTAAGACAGCGAGAAAAGTTATGCCGTGGTCCTGTTGTTATCGTCGTCGGCGCCATGGTGATGCGTGAACACGCTATCGCGCCTGCTGCTTCACGTGATGCAGTCGCCAACATCTCCCATATTTTGACCAGTTTCTTCAAATGGAGGGGCTGGAGCGCAAACCGACGGGTATGCAGCCGTTTTAAGTCGTGTTCATTTAGAGAAGGCGCGCAAAGAAGAGGTCACGTAGAGTTGGCACTGGAAGGAGTGATGTCGATCATTTCCGGAGGTGACAGAGAATGTTCAGAGTCAGATCTCTCCGCACTTGGCGACCGGACGCGATGCCTGGTGAGAGATAGAATCAGTGTAAGTCCACTTCATATCGTTGACAGCCAGACCGACCTATCCCAGATGGGCGACACTTCCGTAAGACTTGGTGCAGTAGTAACGGGAATGGAAAGGTAGTGGAAAGACCCAGCATCTGTGTCTGCGTCGCTGATAGGACTAGGGGAACGAAAGGACACTGGGGAAAGGACTTGCATCACTGCTGTGGTGGTGCTGGGGAAGTTGTATACACTATAGGTCAGACGGGCAGCCCTTTTACATATAGTTAGTATTGGTTTCATCCGTTTCTTCTCGACCATCATCCCCAAAGACCTTTCTGGTGGACGACGCCGCCATGGTCGTGACCGTTCAGAGCAAAAAGCAAAGCCTTACTCCGGTCCCGGAGTCTCCCATATCACCAAACCGAGGCCACTCAAGTGATGCACCGGCCCGGGCGGTAGTGCACTTAAATTCATCGAGCTTGCTCAACGCTGACTGTGGAAGGGCCACAAATTGTAACTCAGTCTGAGGCCTATAATTGAAATAACAGAGAAATGGATTCTATAACGGCATGATCATGACAAGGTAATTATTAAACAGCGACAGCACATGTAGCTAGTAACTTCTAGAGATAAGTAACCCAGTCAATAACTTTGCCCGCACGTATTGGACATAAGACAAACCTTGAGAAGCAAAGCTCCGCACCCCCCCGCAATTATCCCACATACACCAAGAATAATGAACATGATTTGGGCTTTGTAACCCTCGGATACGTAGTCCATGTCGGTAATGAATGGAGTGAGCGCCGGAAGATGTTCTTGGGCAGTGATAAGTCTTTCACTGAACGTGTGGCCGTTGCTCCTGAACGCGATGAGAAGCGGCCGCGGGTCTGAAGTGGCTACATTATATATGTAACGCTCGACAGCACTTAAATCCTGTAAGGCTGTCTGTCAATAAATCCGACTACAAGCACGACAATGCGAGACGAACCGTGGGCTCGGAGAGCGGGATGGCAATGAAGATGTCAGCAGTGACCCTAACCACTGCGAGGTCTCCGACAATCACGGCAAAGAAAAGAGACATGGTTTAGATGAATATTTGATGGCGGTGGGTGGCTTTGAGGAACTGAGGTGGTTGTGAGGAACTGGCGTTGAGTTCACCTTTTATAGCACAGGATAATGACCCTTTGTACATGTCTTCTCTTTATTCCTTGTTCCTAGAGTCGACCTTCGAGTTCCCCGGATACACAAACAGGAATGTCGCGCTGACCTACTTGTTCAATCATGATTGAATCTAAATCAGTCATCTCAGGTAACATATGAGAAACCGGGGAGTTGCCCACCTTTACTGTTGTCTGCGCCCATGCCCTGAGTCTTCGACAAGGACCTTCCAGAGACTCCTGCTATTCCGAATTCTGAATACGCAAAACGCGACATGACCTGTGCGGCGAGCGGGAATACAGTTCCCATTGATGATGATTCATGATGATCGACGCGGTTTGTGGGCACGTGCATTGATGCTCTTGTGCTCTTACTCAACTGTAAATTATAAGCTCATTGAAGGAGTGCATGGCGCACGAGGTATTCACTGCGGCGTCTCCTTTTGCTCTTATTTTTACTCCGAGTTAACCTGTCTACTCGTAGAAACTTCATCACTCCTCTCGCACCTGGCGCTTGACCTAGCGTCTTGCATATCTGTACGCCAGAACGTCACAACGCTCCATCCTCCCCAGCTGCCAATTGGACCTTCCCGACAATGTCGAAGCAGCTAGGACACCACCTTCACTTGCGTACTTGGTGGATTCGTCTGGCCAATTCCCTAAACCAGCCCTGGAAGTCAGGTGATCTGGTGCTTTTAAATTGGTGCCACTGCCAGGGTTTGCTTTGTACCACCATCCTATCCAGCCACTTTGACCTCTATCAATGCCCGCCAAACGACCGCGCGTGATTACCTCTCCAGATACGCGTCTCTCCGAAGAGGAAGGCGAGCAGGGGTTACCTACTAAGAGGCACAGGCCCAATTGTCTGTTCTGCTTTCACCCCAATATCCGCACTCTGACGTTCCATATAGCCTTGCAATTATCGGCGGCAAAATTAGGACGTCAGCGCTCGAAGATGACCCTTGAGGAATTCACACAGGAATTACATTTGCAAAGGGCCAGAGGTGAGAACTGTTTCATGGATCAATATGCCATGCACTGATTTGCTTCATAGATACATCTTCCCTCCCCGATTACCGCTCGCATGGTGCTCTCGCTGAGGCTGATGGAATGGGAGATAGATCTGTTAGTCCTGAAATCAAACAAGAGGGTACGTCGAAACCACATTCTCAAGTGGCACTTACTAACAACGATCCATAAGACGTCTCCGAGACTCCTTCCCCATCCCGCGGCGTTACTAGGACGGTCGATGTAAAGAAAGACGACGTCGACGTCAAAGCTGTACAAGCCAAGAGTGTGGGTCAGCGTCCGTCCAGAGCTTCAGTCGGGCCCCAAAGCCAACACGCTGGCAACTGTGCGGGAAGCTCCAAGGTCGTCGCGTGAGTACTTTGCATTCCTGATAGCTTCCTCCGCTGACTACGACATAGGAGGACAAGCACCAAGTGTAGTTTATGTCACCAAGCAGGGCACAACAGACGCACCTGCCCAATGAAAGGTTCAGATGGCCAAGAGGTTACCCCAACAGTTGATGACGACGGCGACGATTCCCCAACTGACTCTACGTTTGACGCGTAGACATGTACAGCTACCTAACGCATTGATACTATAATCTTTTCCCGTACTTTTCTCAAGGTTGTGTACCTACTTTGGCCTCGGTTGTTGGGAGGCAAGAAGTAGTTTCACGATGCAGTAGGTATCTCCTTTGACGTATAGCATCCTGTATCATAGATAGTCCGGATTCATTCTTTTATCCCCCTTCCGTGTCTGGGTTCGTCCGTCCAACAATTTCTCAGTTCTGTGCATGCAAGTCCGAGCATGAGGGGCACAAACATTAGCAAGAAGAGAAGGGACAGCAGTATGGTTTAGCGGCTTGCTGTTGTCTGGCGCTGGCAAGATCGCGGTCGCGTTATTTTGAGACCTTCGTGAACCAAGTCACTTTGAAGGGGATCTCGCGGTACATTTTGAACGAGACACAGTAGCCCAGTAGCTTCTGTGTCAGTATCTCGTGTTGCTTCACATTTTAGAGTTCTCGCCTTAGGTAACCCGTTGAACAGAGTCGAAAGTACATATACGTAGAGGACCATGGCGTAGTTGCTATTGTCCTCACTCCGCAGTAAGTTGTCAGGTCTTTTTAGTTGCGCCGATAATCAAACAAAGAGATTGATACATAGGATACAAGATAAAGATACTGTAAATCTAACTAGCCTTCAATTTTTCCCCATCTAGGGACATTGGTCAGGTATGGCATATCCACCTTGACGTCGTGGACCTCCTCCTTGTGCTCGTCACCTCTCCAAAGACTGAGGTTGGGGAAGGGCGCCTGAAGATGGAAACGATCCATCGAGGCGAGACGCATGCGGAGGAAGCACTTGCCGGGCTGTGTGGGGAGTGTCAAACACGAGTGAGAGGGGGGGGAGACGTTCGACGAGGAGGCCATGAAGAATACGATACGCCTGTGCCGAGTGATGCAGATCCATGACACGGGCAAGCTGCTGCACGTGGTTGTGGACGAGGGTGTGGTACATCCTCGTCCACACATCTTCAATATCATGTGCGAAAATGCTGTGCTCTAAGTTTGCGTAGTCGAATATGCTCTCTGGGAGGGACGGCGCGTGGATCTTGAGCCCACCAAAGTCGCGGAGGAAGAAGCCGAGGGGGTCTCCAGAGGGGAGGGAGCAGCGAAGGATGGTGTTTTGAGGATGGTATTCAAAGGCGAGGCCGTCGTTGAGGATTGGAGGGAGGAACGCGTCGAGGAGAAGAGCGACGTATTTCGTGAACCAGGTTACGCGTTGGACGGCGGTGGAGAGGGGAAGAGGACCTGGGGGTAAGCGGCTGGACGGTCGACGAGGGAGGTGGAGACAATGTAGGCTTCGTCTGGGGGTGGGGAGGGGTTATCGCGGATGATACAGGCGAGGTGACGGGCGATGAAGGGATCAGGGTGTGTGCTGATGAGGGAAGCGCGTTCCTCGAGGACGGTGAGGATGGTGCGGTCATAGGTGAGTTTTGGGAGAGTGCGCTGGCAGAATGGGACTCCAAAGACGGCGGAGGGAGGGGAGATGGTGCGTACGGCGGATGTGAGCTTGACGCCGAGAGGAAGCTTGAGGTGTGTCCCTTTCACTCCGGGGAGGAGGACGGAGCGGAGAGACTGCTGTGCGAGGGCGGGAACACTGATGATGGGGGGATAAAGGTGAACACCTTCCATGTGGAGGATATGCGCGACTTGTAGCTCGTGCACGGGTACAGCGACGTGCTCTGGGGAGGGAAGAGTGAATGACGGGTATTGAGCAAGGAACGGGACGATGACTCGCGTGGGACAGCGACGAGACGCAGACGGGGGGTGAAGGAGGTCGTAGGAGGGCTCCAGAACGAGCGGGGGAAGAGCAGCACGAGTCTTGTGCATTGGATGCGTGGGATGTCCAGAGACAATGCTTTGCTCAAATATGATCGGGGCCGACGTTGCTGTGGGTGAGTCTCTGCGTGTGTCGTCCAGTGCGCGGCGCTCTCCAATTCTTGCGCGATCGCCGCTTCCATATCTGTGGAGAGCTTAGTTGATCGAGCAAAGGCTTTGAAGAGGGCAAGAGGCGATGGTGTGAGCGTGGCCACGTCTATATCCATCGGGTCGAGCATGGCGATCTGCGACGAGGTGGGGTGCAGGAGGGGCTTGTGCACTAGCACTATGGAATCAATGTCGGGGAGCTGTAGCTGGGCGCGACCATCAGGGAGAAGATAATCGGGTACGAGACCCTCTGTGACGAGTGCGCTGAGCAGGCGGGCCTGTGTGGCGGACATATCTCTGATAATCTTTCCATCAGAGGACAGCGGGTGTGCAGAGGCGGTAGCGAAGGACCGCGGAATAGAGATCGGGCGGCCAGTCGACGGGATCCGTATACGTTTTTGAGATGGCGCGGGGTTAGTGGTAGGTATTCGGATAAGGCGAGGAGTTGGATGTGGTACAAGAGCTAGCAATGCGGTCAGCTAAAGTTTCGAAGGGAAAAGAGCACGCACCTCTACTGGCAAGTATTGCAATCCTAACAACATTTATATATCCTTATCGTGCTCCAAATCGAATTTTGCAAGTTGACGTCGCGGTTGGTATTGGATTCCCAGAATAAAGTCCCTGGGAGGCCGCGTCGAGAAGGATTTACTGCCATGCAAACGTGCTTACTGTTTTTCCTCCGGGTCGTTAATGAATTGGACTATGACTTTCTTCCTCTCGACTGCAAAGGGTTAAAAACAGGTTACGCGAGATTAATGGACAACTTACAGGGCCTGGGAGGGAGCACCTTGGAGAAGGGCTGTCGAACGATAAACTTGATTTTACAGAGCTTGCCAGTAGATCGTGACGGTAGCATGCAAATAGGCTTACCGCCCGGGCCGGTACATCACTTGAGTGGCTTCGGCTTGCTGATAGGGGACATGCCGGGACTGGAGTAAGACTTTGATTCTTGCTCTGAACGGCCACGACCAAAGAGGCCAGAAAAGTCACTTGGGAAGAAACGGCTGAAGCCAACACGAACATCGCCACCTGCAGCGAAAATTATCATACATCGTGTTATCGGCAACAATAGCGGGAGCGATCTCGAGGCGCTGTCCCGCCAACATACTCTCCGCTGTCGTAGCCTCGAAAGCCGCCATATGACCCAGAATGCATCCAAAAAATCCCCCGTGCTGCGAGCTTCTCGTTTCTCCTACAGTCTCCAGATCATTTAATTTTGGGACCAGAAATGGGCGGCTCTCTACCTCGGCAGACATGAATCTTGTCGTTCGTTCGGGACTCACGGCCCAACATTTGTGACGGCTCAACGCGACAATCGCCCTAGGTCTCAAGGTGTTGGCGCTTTAAGTTTTAGCAGCTTTTCCTGTTGCAGGTGTTGCTCAGCAACGAGACCGAGCGACTGAAGAATGTGTCCAGTATGTCATCGTGTCTTTATTCCAGTTAGGCTGAGACTAACTGGAGGAAAGGTTCTGCACGAACAAGGCTCGTCCAGTGCTGTCTCAAAGGGAGGCTTCAAGTCGCTAACAACATTCAAGATATCGGTAGGTGTTTCGCGATCCGAAAGCTAGGAATGCTAACGATCATTTAGTCAGGACAGTCCTTGCCGACAGGTGTGATGGCACTGAGCAGGAGAGTGGCCTTTCCCATAGGTGTCGAGCGTGTAGACGGTATGTCATCACGGCATTGAAAATACAGAAGCCTAATCTTCCTACCAGTCCCCGCTCAGCAGATAGTAGAATAAATTTGGAGCGTCCACGCTTTGATAATCGGTCATGCAAACCATCGGGCCGGGCGATGTCTGCTTCATGTTCTTCTTCCCTCCTTCTCGCTACCTATCATCGCATCCTCACGGCATAGCCTTGGCCAATTGTAAAATTGTAATCCTCCGTCGCACGTCGGACAGTGCGCTTCCACAATTGCTCGAGCAAGACAATTGTATTATTGTACAAAAGGAGGCCTGGACATCGCTTTCCTCGGTCCTCGGTTGGACTTCACCGAGCGAAGGGTGATCTTCGGCTTTGCGGTCCTCTTCGCTGACGCCCGGTCAATCGTGCTTCGAATGCCTCATGGGTTTCACCTCTTGCGCGTCAAATACAGCACATTGTGAGCATATATTCTTGCGCTGCTTGTACGAGACTGACTGTATAGTAGCTATATTTCTGGGTCGCATCAGCGAGCATCCCGGTGCTTTGTTCAATTCTAACCTTCCCGACGTCCTTGTATTGCGCCCATTGCGGAGGAGCACAGACGTCTTGGTTAACATCTCCCAACGGCTCCCAGACCACACCGTCAGCATGGTCGTTCCCTGCTACTCAGCGGGATGACATGTCGGAGGAAAGCTCAATGCATAATGGAAATACGACAAATGTACACACCACTTTACTTCCATTCGGAACAGCTGTATCTTCCCCTGTCACACCTGCCATGCCCATGTCCAGCGCGCAAGTCCTTGGTGGCTACGGATACGCTCCCCAGGATGCAGAAAATCTATCAAGCCTAGCTGCTACTTCTGGTACACAGTTGGATATTTGCGTCTACCGTGGGGTCGCTTGGATGGTGGATCTGGGTTCTCATGGTTTGTGTACGCCTTAATTGAACCTTACATGGACCGTTTATAGGGTCTTTCCTATCCGTACCTTATCAATACGATCGCAGGCAGTTCTCCCTCGTCCATCTCTTCCATTCTGCTTGTCCTTTCCTTGACGATGTCGTCCCTCATCCTGGCTTTCAATATTTTACTGCGATCGCCCATTCCCATACCTTCCGGTTTATTTGACATTCGCGGAGCGCTCCCTACGAACCTGCTGCGTGGCCCTTCTGCCGTTGGAAGTACCCCTTCACCTCTGTTCTTTACGACGACGAACCGCACTCGCCGCCCATTTCTCTTCGAATGGATGATTCGTCTTTGCCACCTTCCGTTCACAACACACCTCAGTCGGAAACAAGCGAGCAATTCGGTCGCATCCGTAAGGACTCAAAGGCTAGTTTTCACTTCTCTGGAGGTGATGCTAGCATGGGGTATGCGTCACAGATTGATTGCGCAGCGCCACTACTCGACTTTGGCCAGAACCATGTTTGTTTCTGCATCTCCTGAGAAACAGGGTCTTGATGTAGATGGCGAAGCTCCTCTCTGCTGTCCGTCGCGTCTCGAAGAGCCATCTCAGAACTCGCTCGGTGTCGTCCGTTATGGAGCCGTCTACTCCAACAGAACCTCGTGGATACGCGCCTAGTCCCCCACCTGCTTTCCCTCTTCCTTGCATCCCGCCGAATGTCCGCGCAGCACGTCTTGCTAAACATAAGAAATCCTATTCATCAGGCTTCTCATTCGGTGCTGTGGATAATCTGAATGAGATCGATGCTCTTAAAGGTTGGACAGAATATGAAGATCAAAGAGAAGGATTGGACCACGAGAGGGAAAGGTGTCAAGAGGGGTGGACGCAAACTCACCATGGGTGAATTTGGCCATGGAAGTCCCGCGGACGTGGACTTCTCTTCCCCCGAATTCCACTCGACCCCGGCCAAGACGAAGTTTGCGATGGCTAAGGTTAGGAAGGAGTCTCACAAGTACACTCTTTCACTGTAAAATTGGCCGTGCGCTTGAAACTTATACGTCGCCTGCCAGCAACATCGAGGTCGGACGCCGTAACACTATATTTGGCGTCAAGGTGCGACTCTTTCTACTCGCTCGCTCGGATTATAGCCATACTCGCCGCCGGTTAGGTGCTACGTACAAGATTTGAGAGAGTATTTACGTTGTTAGGTCTAGATAGAGGTGTTGGAATACGGAGTGCGACGAGAAGTATGATAGTAGTACGGGCGTAGGTACAACGAATGCACGGATATACGGAGTGGGGTTGAAGCAATGTGAAGAAAGTGAACTGATATTAAGAGGCCTCGATAAACTGGAAGGATATACGGAGAAGGGTTGAAACGACGACAAGACAGTGGACAAAGCGGGCGGTGATCTCAAGACTAGAGAAAGTAAGTATAGACGGCGATACAAATTGTCATTTACTCACCTTGTTTAACCATAGGACTCGGCGCGATACATGTTCTACGACACGTCGAGTCTCCACGCTATATGGTGCCGCCTCATTGGCGCGGCAGAAAGGGCACAGATGCTGGGAATGCTCATTCGAATGCACGATGGATGGATGGTTTGGGAATGGAAGGTGCCGGACCACTTGGCGTCGGATAACCTGGATAGGTACCTGTTCTCTAGAAGGCGAGCTTCAGTACACTTCAAAATGATATGCGGATGGCGCACTGGACAAGCTCGAAGAGCCGTGGATCACGTCGCCCATTGCGGATATTAGTATGAAGGGTTTGGCATTGCTTGTAGACGTCCCGAGGGTTGATCTACTCAAACTACGTGAGCGCCTCCGCCTGTTTTCGTCCGACACTGTCAATCCTGTCCAGCGCGGCTATACCCATCCCCGTCGTATTGTACGTTTCAAACAGCTTCGCAAGATGGACACGAGCATCGAGTACTCACAGTGTTCATCATATGCCGCATCCAAAACCTTCGATTTGCGTGCCAGGACATGGCGCAAGAGAGCTGGAGAGCGTCGGCAATGTGACTTTCCCAGGCCGGCCGATAGACCTCGCGATCACCGCATGAATTCTGTATTGAACGTCCAGCGCACCTCCGCTTTCGATGGTGGTCGTTCCTATCCTTCCTGTCGACCTAGAGGAGGAAGTCGTCATGCCCGGCCATTCTGCTGGGATCGCTTCAAGATATATAGCGCTCCATAGTTCTAACAACCAGCGTCTGCGTTTCTGGATGGACGAAAAGGACAGTTTGCGGAAGCGGTACCACAAAGCGACGTGGCAAGGCTCTGCTGCTCATGGCGCCCAGACTAAGGAAGTCAAGGCTGACGGCGACAAAGCTCGAGAACCCACGAGCCTAGTCTGAAGGCGCAGAAGAGGGTGCGTTCTGGGAGGAGAAATTCGACCCTTGGACCGATTCCAACCCGAAAAGTAAGTTCTGTTCATACGTCTCGTACATTTCCTTACGCTTTGCAGGTTCCGAATCCTTTTCTATCGACACCCCAATCACGGCACTGTATACGGTAGCACACTCGCTCCCTCTTCCACAACTGGTGAAGAACCCACATTTACGGATCCATACCGCCTGTATAACGCGGATCTTTTCGAATACCTTGCGTCTTCGACCATGTCGCTTTACGGCTCTATTCCTTTCATGCGCGCCCATGATTCCTCTTTTGGCATGTTCATCGCTGTCGGGTAGGAAACCTCGATCGAGCTTTTCCATGTCTCTGCCAAATCGACTCTTATGCACTGTATATCCGAGTCTGGTGTCATCAACATATTCCCACTCCTGCGGATATCTTCGCCCAATACACACGGCTGACTGGTACAGCGGCGTTTCCATCAGAGTGGAGTTTGGGATACCATTAGTGTCGATGGAACTATGTTAGTTCGGACAAGGCCTAGGTACGCCCCGTGTAGAGGCAGTTCGACGAGGAGACATGTTCGGTCGACGTGTTTTGGCTATATCTCATGTGGACATATTCCTGGATCGTGTGGCGCCATATAGTTGTCATTGTCGAGTCGCATTTGAAGCGTTTGTCGAATCATCCAGTTTATCAAGAGGCGTCGGAACGGGAGCTTCTTGCCAAACCGCAGAGTGAGGAGGGAGAGTATGAAAGATGGTGCTGGTCTGGAAGCAGCTTGTGGATCTATGCCAAAGTTCTCATCCATGGTTTGTATAGCTCTCGAAATTCGACTTTTTTAATTTAGCGTCGTCGTGGGATTGCTGGAAAGGACTGTTTGAGTTTGGCAACAAGAGGGATGGTCGCAGACAGAGTACTGATGTGGATCCGGAATGATATGAATGAATTATGGATCCATTCAGCCGAACTTTCAAAGCTGAGGCATAACATACATTATGGTGTATGGGAACACCATGATGTTCAGAACAATTCCTACCTTCTGTCACTTCAGTATGAAATAGCGCGACCTAGGCATAGGGATATTGTATGTCGGACGAGGCTCCAAGGCTTTGGAATATGTGGAGTTGATCCCAATCCTGGAATTCAGAATGCAACTCTTTAAGCTGAGGACTGTACATGGAGGCCAAGTCAGAGAGAAGACTTTCCCTATCTTTAGAGTGCGAAATGGTGAAGGTAAGGGGTAACTGTAGTGAATAGCGCGGGTCGGGTACGGGTGCTCACGAGCACTCCCGCCCCGAACCCGACGCAACACCCGCACCCGACGCTCGGGTACGGGTTACCCGTTATTTTCCCCGCGGGTCTCAAACGGGGAACGGGTATCCCGAGACCCGTTGACTAATTGGTTTCGCCGTGGCGCGGAAAGCTCAATAGAGCAATGCGCATACCAACAACGAAAGAACATTGGGGTGGAGAGGTGGAAGGAGGTAGAGTGGGCTGAATGAAGGTCAAGTAATATGCTAGAGTAGGTAGATTAGGACATACAATACACATTCGCGCACCGTTTGGGGCTACATGCGTCAGCGACGCCATCCAGCCAGTAAGACCATGGCAAGTCATCGCCGCCGCCGCCGTTATCGTTCTCCCGGATGGTCGTCGTTGTCCTAAAGGAATATTGTTCTTGGGCGGACAGTGAGTGGAGAAGCACGCGAATATGGCGAGGTGTACCAGATACAGCGCGCGGTCGTTGTCCCAGAGTGTGGCGGCCTCAACCAGAGGGCTTATGCGCCTTGAATCCGCGTTAAATCGGGGCCGTCGCGCAAGACGAGCACCACAATGCGCCCCGAATTGTATTCGAGGGCGCAGCGGCCAGCGCAAAGCCGAACCGCGCCAGAGAAGGGAGACAACCTCAAGAAAAGAAGGAAAATAAGCCCCGGAACAAGTTCTGGGGCCGACGAGCACGACGTCGACGTCGTGCTGTGGTGGATAGTAGCAGAGAGATGCGATCGCAACTGTGCGGATATCGTTATCCGGCAAGTGCCGGACTTCTCGGCTAACGCCGCCTAGTCAGAAATTCACGCGAAACGTCGTTTCTGGATGACGTTGGCCTCATTTGAGGACAAATAAATGCACATAAATTGTTGAAAATCTGCGTATTGATGATTGCTAAGGATACGGCAAGTGTTTGCTCCAAGAAACCTATACTTGCCTGTCTGCACGGGTTGATACGGGTTGCCGGGTTCCCGACGGGTGCTCGGACCGGCACCCGACCCCTACCCGATGCACAACCCGACGCGAACCCGGGCTTTTCACTAGGTAACTGTGGGCTGTAATGTGTGAGAGTGTTGATTATTTTGCTTTGTTTCTTTCCAGACTCACTAGCATTGAAGTTGAGCGAAAAGGATATCAACGACTAAATGCTGAGGGTATTATAGATGACTTGCCTAGGCCTCCATTAATGACAGACTTTGCGTAATAATAAAGGTCCTTCATTCCCTGTTTGTATAAGCATGAAAGGTGGGGTGAAAATGAAGGAGAAGATATCATATAGAATCTCTGGTGAGAGGTCATAAATCAGAGAGAGGAGAGTCATTCGCCTTCTGTTCCTCCATACTGTACTATTTCGACCTTGTCTTCACGGGCCGTTACGCGTTATGGTTGTGAAGAGTAGTCGTTACTCTTCAAAACCGAGGTAATTACCTTATTTGGATGGCCCGCCGTTAGGCGGGCCCCGAAAATTGCCATTTTTAGACAATTGTGCCTGGCCAGAAGGCCCGTTACGCGTTACGGGGGCCTGAACTCTTCATTTCACGGGTCCCCGTTACGCGTTATGTGAAGATAATATCGTAATAGTACAGTACCCTTCTCCTCTGCTCTTCCCCCTTCAATAAACTCATACACCGTTCCCATACGCTTGAGATAGTGCTTATCCGTGTTCTTTTGGTTCTCTTACTGTACTATTGCCAAAAAGTTGGCATCCTTTCGCAATTCTCTAATAGTGTCCTTCTTCGCCTTGTTATTCTAGTTAAGGAATTTTGCAGCCTCGTTCTGCGTATAGTCCTGGATCATGCTGGGAATGTCTCAGTAAACGCTGCAGACAATTCCATAATACTTGTAATGCTTGAAATGTGATTCTGGGAATTCCTGGATATCCGCAGTGGTCCTGCGCAGTGCTGAGAATGTCCCCGTGATCACTGCAGACAATTCCGGAATACCTGTAATGCTTGTAATGCAGTTCTGGGAATTCCTGAATATCCGTAGTGGTCCTGGGTAGAGCCAGACACGTCCCCGTCATCACCGCAGACAATTCCGTAATACCCGTAATGCTTGTAATGTGATTCTGGGAAGTCCTGAATATCCGTAGTAGTTCTGGGCAGTGCTGGGGATGTCCCCGTCATCACCGCAGACAATTCTGTAATACCTGTAATGCTTGTAATGCGATTCTGAGAATTCCTGGATATCTGCAGTGGTCCTAGGCAGAGTCAGATACATCCCCGTGATCACCGCAGACAATTCCGTAATACCCGTAATGCTTGTAATGCGATTCTGGGAAGTCCTGGATATCCGCAGTGGTCCTACGCAGTGCTGGAAATGTCCCCGTGATCACCACAGACAATTCCGTAATACCCGTAATGCTTGTAATGCGATTCTGGGAATTCCTGGATATCCGTAGTGGTTCTGGGCAGTGCTGGGGATGTCCCCGTCATCACCGCAGACAATTCCGTAATACCCGTAATGCTTGTAATGCGATTCTGGGAATTTCTGGATATCTGCAGTGGTGCTGCGCAGAGTCAGACACGTCCCCGTGATCACCGCAGACAATTCCGTAATACCTGTAATGCTTGTAATGCGATTCTGGGAATTCCTGGATATCTGCAGTGGTCCTGTGCAGAGTCAGACACGTCCCCGTGATCACCGCAGACAATTCCGTAA
>QLPD01001976.1:0-21482 GCA_003314085.1 Hymenopellis raphanipes
GCGGAGATGGTGGACGACCAAATGAGGTAGGGGGAGAATACGATGGAGGAAGTGTGGTGGAGGGGAATGATAATGGAGGAACTGAAGTCGAGGGAAAAGGTGACAAAGTGGGTCCTAAGGTCGAGGTAGATGGTGAAGGAGGAGGAGGACAAAACGAGGTTGAAGGGGATGGCTCCAGGGCGAGGGTCATCTTCTGGCGCTTCGACGGCTGATTCAGCGGGTCCTCTCGCTCGCGTTTCTTCGCAGTACTGGTCCGCGTCTTCTGTGCAGACTGAAGAATTTTATGGGAAGGCTCTGTGGCAAGTGTCAACATCGAGCCCCAAGGTCGAAGAATGAAAGAAAGTACGAACGTCCAGATGTCTTGAACCCCTTCAACTTATCGAGCGGAAACCAGCCGTACAGGTTTATCGTGCTCCATAAGACATTGTTGGGCGCGTTCGGATGGTGCACCAAGTGCTCGCCCTCCTTCTTTACCGGCCCAGCCCACACCTTCCAGCCATCGCTCACCCGCCCATACAGCTTCATCTTGTCCTGAATCGTCGCCAAGTAGAGATCGCCAGGCGCCCCCAGTGTCGCCGGCGGCTCCGAGTCCTTGAAGTAGACCTTACACGGCCGACCGATAAACTCCTGCTCCTCGTACTCGAACGTCAGGGCATTTTCAGACATCTCGCGACGCGTACGATGACGGTCAATGTCGGCAGTCGTCTTTTCCTGAAAGACGAGACGACGATCAAGACCTAAAGACCTAAAAGGAAGGAAACACCATTCGCGCCTATCATACCGTAGCCCAAATTGGCAAGTCCCAAAACGCCGGCCCTCAACCTGGCAATCCCGGCACGAGGATAAACGCGTAAACGGGGTCTTGCCTGGTCTTTGAGCGTATAGATCCGTGTATCTTCGCCAATTTCTGTGCTCGATAGTGCAGCTACGCGTGAACAACGCGTCAATGATGTGAGATCGAAGCGATGGATCCCATCAACTGATCCACCTCAGTCCCGGACTTTAACAGGATGTATGGTTGGCTATATCAAGCGTGCCAGCCTTGCTACAGGAAGTGCGAAGTTCTCTTTACCTTTCCTTTCGTGTTCACGCGGGGCGGAGAATACGACCAAATATGTTGGAAAACGACGCGTTCGCCAAAGAAATGTGCACCAGTAAGGAAAAAGTTGCACGATGACACGTTGTATACTTATCGTCATGATATATCATCAATGGTAGTTGCGGGCAGCGGGCAATGAGACCGAGAAGGACGCTTGCAACGCGAGTGTTGATGAAAGTCTGCGAAGGAGCGCAGTACATCCGCTTAATGAAGCCTACTAAGTACGTGGATGTCCAACGGTAGGACCGTTACCTATCTATCATGATGTTAGTAGCTGATAGTATTAATCATATCTCACAATCCACAATCAAACCGATCCCGTTGAACTTGGAGAGATCCGGTGAACATAAACGTTAAACTGAACACTCGTACAGACCGATGCGATCTAGAAACCTTCACACTCACAAACCGATGATGGGTCAACGTAAAATACATTGTCTTACAAGATATCGTCCACTGGACTAGCGTGAAGAATGTAGCGACAAGGGGGCGTGACGTATTCATATACGTATATGCAACGGAAAGAGCTGAGATTGCCTGAAATCAGAGAGAGAGAAAAAGGAAGTGGGGGGATATAATGTACATGTAATGCGTGATATAAAAAAAACGAGAGGATGTAGGAAGAGATTCAAATCATGTAATTAGTGCACTATATAGAGAGTTTGCAACCAGAAAAAAAAATCAATACTATACTGGAAAAAAAAGTTCACTGAATGGCGCAGTTGTTCCCCGCCGACTTTGCTTTTCTATGTCGACGCGGTTCTTCAGGCAATCCCCCCGGGAAGTGTGCCTCTGCATCGCCATCCGACCGTCTTGAAGTCGACGTAATGCGTGAAGCCGTGCCCTCCTCAATGGGAGAGAACGTCACCCGTGTTCCGGTGTCAGTCTCGGTGGCAGATATCGTGGATCTCCGTCCAGTGCTCTCGGGCGCGGTACCTGCACTCCTCAAGCTGGCATTCGCACCAGTGCTATTGCTCGACAAAGACTGTGCCCGTTCTTTCCCCGTAGGCCTCCGCGACAACACCGCACCCTTGCATCGCTTTTCCGGAGAGGTCGAGAGCAATCCAACATCCGAATCTGGCGTCAGGTTACTGCGTGATCGTTTGAACGCCCCGATAAACTTGAACGCAGTAGGCGGAGAAGGCAGTGGTGGTGATTGGGGGGTGGAGGTATCAATGCTGCTACGAGGGGTATGCGTATGGGCCACGAACGCAACGTCTGACATGGGGCTAGTCGGATGTAGATGATCCGCAGGATTCGAGTAGGCACTCCCGGGGTTCCCTTTCTCAGCGTACTGGGCATATAATAGCAGTTGGGCACGGAGATCGCAAGTTGGCGGCGCATTCACCGCGCACTTGGAATGTGATATAAGGCTGCACTGCGCACAAAGGACTGCACTCTTCTTGACGTTCAAGAGACACACGCGGCACACCATGGCTGAAAATGGAGCGTTGTCAGTACATTTTCATGGGCGCAAGACATAAACGTACGTTTACTGAAACTCGTCTTGACAAAGGTATGCTCACGAGGAGAGATGTCATTATCAGCCATCGGGCCTTGAGGTACGGAAGAGTTGGACCGTCGACGCGGAGAGGGTGGTGTATCATCGTCAGCACGATGCTCGCCGACGGGTGGCGTATCCGGCATGTCAACTTGGGACATGAACCGCACAGCCTCAGACTTCTGCAAATCTGCGCTGACTCGGCGGAGAAACGGTATGCTATCTTGAGGACGAAGTTCCTATATATACTGGGTTAGCCGCGAACTGGAGCATGATTGTCGGAAACAAACCTTGTGAGCACCCCAGTTCTTCTTCAACCATTGATGTTCACACAATAAATCAGCACTAGGTCGCTGGGTCGGATCCTTGTTGAAGCATTGTCTCAAGAAGTCTTCGAGCAAAGGCGAGCAACCTTCGGGAATTGGAGGCATGTCGTCCTCAACAATTCGGAACATCACTGATAGACGAATCAATTTAAATGGTCGCCATACTCGTTAATGAACTCACCTGTCATGCTGTTGGCGATGTCACCATAGGGCGGCCGACCAGTGAGTAATTCTATGACAGTGCAGGCCAAAGACCAAATATCCGACTTGGGTGATGCGCCCTTCAGCTCGATAACTTCGGGTGCCATCCAATTCGGTGTCCCAGCGACGTCCTTGATTTCTCGTTCCATCGCACGCATGTTCAGAGAAACACCAAAGTCGGAGAGTTTAACGTTCCCGGTCTTCGTGGTGAGGATATTCGCCGCTTTGAGATCGCAGTGAACGACGTCGCTTTCATGTAGGTAATGCAGTCCTTCAAGAATCTTCACCACGTAACTGGCAATCAGACGCTCGTTGAGTTTACCAAACGCCTTCAGGGTCTGGCCAAGGGAGCCATTCTCTGCGTATCTAACGCGCACCAATCAGCATCGGGAATCCAGGTAAGAGATTAAATCAGCTTACTCAAGAACGATACTCAGAGTATTCTCATCTCGGGCCATTCCCTCGTATTTAACGATGCTCGGATGCGACAGGCGTTTCACTAGATCCACCTCCCTCATCAAAGTGGTAACCTCATCCTCCTTGAGACCTTCAAGCCGAATACGTTTCACCGCTACCATCTGACCTGTGTTCAAATTTAACGCTCGGTACACCGAGCCAAATTGTCCACGGCCAATACAGTTGCCAAGTTGCTGTTACGTTTTGTCAATAGGAAACCAAGTCTCAAAAGGGAGCACTTACGAAGTGAGTTGGGGGCTTTCCATCTTCTCTGATGATGAGGGCCTTACGAACAGCACTGCCATCCATAGCATCACGAGCCAGAAGATCGCTGGCGCTGGCGTTACCGGTACCAAGGTTCACCATACTCTCGAACCGGGAACGAGCAGCAGGTTTGGCACCCATCTCATCATATGAATTCGGACGAGGACGGCGACGAGAGGTTCCTTCAATGTCACTCTGGAATCGACCACGTAACGGGCGGTGTTCAGGAACTGAAGCTGGATCATCCCCCGAAGATGAGCGCGATGACGCCGCCGCAGGTGTATGCTCCCCGGACACAGTGCGCGGGAATGGAACCATGACCTCCTTATCGGAACCCCGAGGCTCGTCGAGGCTTCCCCTAGGCACGTACGAACCATTTCGCTGAGCGGGCTTTGTGCTATGCCGACGAACCATCACCCTGCTTCCAGGAAGACCGTCCGGACTGATATCACGACGAGATGAGTCTCTAGGGAGAAGAACAGAAGGTGCATCGATGCTATGTCGAGCCCGATGTGAAGGTCGTCTCGGAAATTGTGGTAATGACTCGACACTCTCGTTACGCCGGCTTGCGCCGACAATGGCGACTTTTCGAGGAGGAGAGGCAGAAATGGGAGAAGGCGAACGGTCGTCTGCGTTGTCATCTGATGACCTGCTTGGATGAGGGCGATGATTGTGCGCTTGAAGAACGTCAAGGAAGTCGTCCGGCCATTTCCCTTTACCAAGGCGGAGGGCTGGTCGGTCGAGGCGTTCTCGTTCTCGTTCTGGGTCTACCTCAGCACGAACACTCTTTGTACGGCCGACATGACCATGGCCCCTAGAGCTCGACCCACTATCCTCAGCCTCCTCCACCACCCGACTGAGATCAATGACTGCAGCGTCGCTGAGCTTTCTGTCGTACTTTCCGCCACTCGAATCCGCTCGTTTTCGCAGGTCTTCAGCGATCAGACTGCCCTCGGTGCGTGTTATCGAGGGTGATTCAGATGTGGCTTCTGTTGTAACGGTCCGGATAGTCCCAAACTTATTAAAGCTGGCCCGTCCAGCATCTAGTAAGCTAGAAAACATGGTCCCAGTAGTTGCGGTCGTTGCGGTCGTCGTGTCCGTCATGGCTGATGCAGTAGAATGCCTCAGGAAAGGGTCGGCGCTGCCAGATGCGTCGTCCATGGATTGGGGAACGGGAGATCGTTGTGGCGTTACCTTTTTTACAGCCCAAGTGAATAAGCCATGCCCGTCGGCGTCATCAGAGGCCTGCTTGGGGGGGCGATTACGAAGGGGGGACTTAGGAGGTGGAGCAAGTATTGTTGGACCTTTATCCGGTCGATCATGGTCACCAATTACTTGACGAGTTTGAGTAGATGGTCCGTCCTTGGAAACGACGCCTTCACCTGGACTATTTGATCGAACTGTAGGTAAGCCTGCCGGAGGGCTCCATCGTTTCCTCGCGGGTGACGGCTGTGGCGATGGGCTCTGCGCATTCAAATTCGGGGAAGAGGAGGCGGCCCGCGTGTTCGCACCCTGATATGGACTCGACGTCGAGGATTGTCGCTTGGCGTGTCCTGAAATGAACTTCGATCGATCTACAGGAGTCTCTTCTGCAAACTTGACTAATGCAATAATCGTTTTGGCAACACGAGCAAGCGACTCTCCGGTGGCTTCGATTAAGTCGTCGCGTTGAAACAGGTCCTCGTTGGCAAGCCCCCACGAAGAGCATGACGCCAAAAACTTTGTAATGTTCGACGTACGGACAAAGCCGTCCTCACGAGGATCAGGACGAACGACAGAGCTAGCTCGGAGTTTGTTCATCAATCTGAGGATTCAAAGAGTCACAGTTAATAAAGCAACAGATGAAAAGCATTTCAAAGAGAACGCACTGGCAAAGAACAAACCCATCCCGCAAAGCTTCCGTAAACAATCTACGCTCCCGCTCTTCACCACTCGCGCTGAGACCACTGGACGAAAGGCCTCCAGCATTCGATAGATTGCTTGAGCTGCCAGCTGGCCCGCTTTTTCCCCAAATGCGTTCCAAACGCGCGAGAGCGCGCGTCCGAACTTCGACCTCCTCCCAATCTCGTATTCCGGCCTCAGTGCGTCCAGCATGAACCGGAGGCTTGACCACCTCTTTGCATAACAGTGTTGTCGCTGTACGAAGAATCTCACGATGCTCCGGGTTCGAGGTCAAGGTAAGTGACGCACTCGACATGTTGTAATGTCGATTCTGAGCATACGAACGCTGATTGGGCGAGATGGGTCGGGGTCGGGCGGGAGATGGTGATTCTTCTCGTCCAGATGGTCCGCGAGAAGCATCAAGTGACGCATGGCGTGGGGAATCAATTGATGGGCGACGACCTGCATCAACCGATGGGCGTCGGGGGGTGGGACTGGGAGGTGTGATTGGAAGGTGGGACGAAGATGAGGAATTCAGACCACGGTGAGTGGTTGGCGATACAACGCGATTTCGTGATGTTGAAGGCGATCTAGTACGCATCGGACTGCCCGTTCGGGGACTGATACTAGGACGTGGCGGAGAAGAAGAGAGCGGAAGGTGTCCGGAGCTCAAAGCTGCCGACTTTGACGAAATATGACTTAGTTGACCCCGAGATCGCGACATGGGAGTCGGCGTGCTTGGTGGACTGCTGGGCTCGCGATATCTAGGCGGAGTCTCCGGCGGTCGGTCTATGGATATGCTGGATGGTGTAGATGGGATATTGATGGGTATCGACTTGGTTGCCCGATGTTTGGATACCGGTTCCCTTGACCCCGACACTGTCCGGCCATCGGTCAAGGCAGGCGGAGAGATCTGCGACTGATGGCTGCTGCTGCTTGCCCGACGAGTTTTGTTCCTAGAAGGTGTGACCATGGCAGAGCTACCTGAGGGAATGGGAGAGTGGGATTTGGGGTCTGACTCTGGGGGTAGATGCAAGGATGGTGAGGACATGGAGCCTTGTCGTAGAGAAGGGGTCACGAAGCTGGTGAAACCTGCTTGCCTGACCTTGTCTACAGGGTCTGGAGTCGGACTGGGAGGAAGTGGTGAGGGAGTGACAGATTCCCTACCACGCCGGAAACCAACGTTCGACCCAAGTTTCCGAAGCATTCCGGATGTTCGCTCCTTGTCCTTGTGAGCGTCCTCGTTGGCACGCTCCTTGCCCTTAGTGGAGTTTTGCGTGACGGTCGCAAACTCATCGACGGGTAGGGGCGCCTGCTTCTTCGATCGGGTCGCAGTACGTAGACTCTGCTCGAGGGAAGACCGGATACGGTTGAAAGGCTTTGAAGACTCCGCTGCTGCTTGTGTTGAAGACGAGGGTTGTTTTGAACGAGAGGACGAAGCAGTCGGAGGGGAACGTTGGTGTGATGACATAGGGTATGGACCAGATACAGAGACCGCAACATTTGCGGACGTCAGAACTGCCGCCGCCATTGTGTAGAAACTGGGTCAAAAGCTGTCAATGGTCTGCACCGAGGAATAAATGATTCGCGCGCCGGCGTAAAAGGAGAGTAAGACCGTCGATCGGGACAAAGCGTGGTACCTACAGCAAATGCAAGAACAAGTCAGCACGGAAGACTGCAATGATGCCGGAAACAGCAAAGATAAATGTAATAATGGCACTGAACGGCGCTTCCCACTGCCAAAGGCTATCGGTGAAGCATACCAGTACAGAACGACTGGAAAGGCAAATTGGCCGAGTCGTACCTAGCAAGGCTATGTTGCGCGGCTTTCTACACCCTGTGTGTCAACCACGATGCTGCCAATCACGCCGCCTGTCCGCTCACTGTACTCGACGCTGACGGTAGCGCTGAAGCAAGTGGGAATCGTGCAAGAATCGCTAGGTGGAGACCAGGGTCGGCTACCGGCACGAACGTAATACTGACCCGAGGGTTTTAAGCTTCACACCGACAGATCCTTGGCGTCGTCGTCGTCGTATCTTGCTGTCGCCGCCGTCGTTAAGCGTCGAGTCACCCGATGCAGACCGGAGCAGACACTATGTGCCTGCAGAGCAAAGTCAGAGCAAGGGACCAAGGTCGACCAAGTTTGAAGCTTGAAGCTTCGATCGGTCATACGCTATCACAGCACCTGGTATGTACACCACTTCAAATTGGGCTTGAATCGGTCCTCCGGAGCCAACGTATCTCTTAATTTTCAATCGATTTGGCTTATTATTTTCCAAGCCTATGGCTGTACTTGACATCGTATCTCTTTGTACTTGGTGAAACAGCGGCCTCACACATTTCAAAAAGAAAATAGGACTAATCAAATCTGCGATTTCATCACAGGTGATGACTGGCTGATGATGAACAAAATGACGCAGCGATAGAGCCGTGCCGTGTGTGATACCCGAGTATCCTCCTGAACAACTCGGATGGAACCTGGGACGGAGGAGGGTGTCTTGTTAGATTCTCCTATCCCAACGCTAGTTCTCCGTCCAGCCAGGTTCACCTCGGGAAGCCAGACCAGGAAGTGTACTTTACCCTTGATTGTGAAGCTGCACGAAGCCGATAAGGTGTCAACCTGGGCCACAAGTTCAGCTCAATTCCACAGAAAGGCGATCACGTGCATGAAATGAGGACGCGTTCTTCCCTTATGGGGCGACCAAATCGCTTTTTTGGTCCGTATTTCCCATGGATTGGAAGGAACGTGTTCAACGTCTCCGGTCACTTGTCCTGCTGAACAATCAGAAACCTCCATATTGGGCTGTCGCTTGATGTCGATTCCTTCGAAACGTTGTTCCTCTAATGGTGGAAAGAACCGTATTTTCTCGGAAGCACATAGTCTAGGCCGAGTGCGCATGACAAGACCCCCAACGGTCTGATGGATGGGACGGGTACGAGACAGTCGGAAAGGCCTAACATGTCGTTGACGGTCCCCGAGGCAGCACATAGTTCTCAGACATGGAAGAATGGTCAAGGACAGGCAGATGCGCGCCACAGTCGAGCTGTCAGAGAATAATTAGATGACATGGATGCCAGCATGAACTAGGAACTTGAATATAGTGACAAAACCTGACATGTGAGACTGGCCGCCCGCGAGTAATCATGTCAATCGGGGAGAGCAGATTCGAATAAGGTCCTATACAAATCTCTAGACTAGGTCCTGGGGGCAGAGTGCAGAGTGGAGTTGAACGTAACTGAATGCTGATAGTCTTTGACGTGATCCGATTACATCCATAAGCACTGGACGAGAAACAGAACATGCGACTTTTCCACCGAGAACGGAGTGTCGGCTTTTCACGCAGATTAGAGGATGGTAGCCGGCCGAAAACTTTTTGTTCGATAAACTGTAAAAGTGGCGATAAAAGTCCAGACAAAGTGAGCGCATGGCAAACGTCCCAAAAATGGAGAGAGCATGTCACGTGTCCGGTGTGTTTAATTCCCACGCCCACAGATGAGTCATGCGCATGGCAGCCAAGAAACTTTGCAATTGACGACGATGAGCAGCAGAACGACCCGCGCCCAGGCTGCCGCCGCTTCGACCTCTGCTTCCTCGCCACCACCAAAGTCTGTCAGCAAAGCAAAAGGTCCTTCGACTTCTAACAAACAGGCAAATGCTCATTCCGAGAAGGAAAATGAGAAGTCGGCTACAAAAACCCGCGCAAAGGCTGTGAAGCGCAGCAAGAAGGTTTACTGCACATGTAGAGGCTTCGACGATGGCCGACCCATGATAGAATGTGTCGAGTGCCAAGACTGGTGCGTTTTCTGTCTCCGAGTCAGGTGTAGTGGCTCATTTCAATGGCTGTATAGGTTCCATTTTTCTTGCATTGATTTGTCCACCCGAGATGCGGAAGACATTGGTGAGCAACAACTGCGCAGACGTCAAACATGTTTGACGTCCTTTCCGAAAAACTTGCTGACATCTGTGTTTTATAGCTGCATACGTTTGTTCCTCCTGCACCGACAAAACCGGACGCCACACAGCCAGTGAGTTTTTTCCCTTTGTCTCCTCTAGCCTTAGCATACTTGTATTGCTTCGATGCTATCTTGAGTTCTTTGTTGCTGTGCTGTTGAATCTATACGCCGCGTGTCGTGAATGTGCCTCACTGCGTGAACACCAACATCACTGTGTTCCCTTGTCTGCTGTCGTGGAGTCTTAGTATAGTCGTAGACACGTACGGCAAGACAGCACACAATACAGCCATTGAAGCACAAGACTCTTTTACATCTTTAAATTCGTGTCACCACAAATGAGTGTATACTGATTATATTTGTTCTGTTTTAGTGAGCTGGGAGGGTCCTAATGCTCTCGAGGACACGAAGGGCGATGCGCGTACTAAATCTACGACGCCGAATCCCAGGAAATCTGTCGCCGCCACAAAACCGAGCAGGTCTGACGATGAGCCAATGTCCGAGTCTGGCAAGGAGGATAGCAGCGAAGACGAGTATATCTCAGACGATAACAAACCCAAGCCCAAAGTACGTCTCGTATATGCCTTCGCCTGATTAACCCACTAATCCGCCTTTAGCGCACAGCGAGACGTCTTTCATACTCTTCCGAATCTGGATCCGACACGCCTCGAAACAAGTCTCCCAAATCAACACTGAAACGGAAAGCGCCTTCTCATTCGCAGACCTCTCATGTATCGAAAAAGACGAAGACGACTGATTCGTATGACGATCCCACAAGGGCGTATTGTCTGACCAAGTTGGAAGAGGTTTTCCGCACTATTTTTCTGAGATACTCTCATGTAAATTTTGATGGTTCTGGCACCGAGGGAGTGAACAAGGAAGAGGAGGATTCTGCTGACGATGAGAAGGCTTTGGGTGCGGCGAAGCAGTTCGCAAAGGAGCTTGAGCACTGCATTTTTGAAATATACTGCGAGCCAGATAGTCAGCATGCAGGGGCAAAGTATAAGTAAGTTGTCCTCCTTTCTGCGCCAGTCTACACGCTTACTGACATGGCTGTCCTTAGGGATCGTTTCAGAACGTTACAGTTCAATCTTAGCAAAGTTGATCGCGTCGTTCTTCATAAGCGCATAGTCTCCGGGCAGATTACACCCAAAGAAATATCTACGATGTCGTCCACTGATCTAGCGGACGAGGAAACGAAGCAGTCCATCAAAATTGCAGAACAGGAAGCATTGGAGCATTCAATTTTGCAGAAGACTACAGCTCCTCGTGCCAAGATTACGCACAAGGGGCTGCAGGATATCGAGGATGTTAATGGTGGTTGGCGTGATCGTGAACGCGAACGTGAGGCGGAAGAGCAGCAGCGTATGGAGCGCGAACGCCTCGCGAGATTGCGCGCCGCGCAGCAGACCCAGACGCGACAACGTACAGCATCTATGTCTATTCCACCTGAGTCACCCATTTCGCCTACGAGCGCGTCGTGGGGTGCCCCGCCTCCCTTACCGCTGCATGCGTCAGACGAGCAGAGCACGACGCGTCCTCCTCTGTTCGAGCACCCAACGTTGGAGCCGCCCACGGAACCAGAGTTAAACCTCGCCGACCTCATCAATATTGACGATGACCCCATGGTCGATGTCAAGTCAGGCGAGAATGGCGGTGCGGTTCGCAGTCCCCCCGGTTCCGAGATCCAATCTCCTGCCAATCCCTCCGCATCCCCACACGCCGGTGTCTCCTCACCTACCATCGCCATTTCCCCTTTCGCCCCTCGTCCTTCCCTGACCGATAACTCGAGATCCTCCTCCTTTGACTTGAACTCGATATGGGGTTCTTCACAGCCAAAGGACACGAAAATGGACGTGGAGCCCGCAGCTCCGGTGCACGTCCATGAACCCGCGACACGCCCATTCGAGCCGGAGGTCACAGCCGTTGTTGCTGATGATCAAGATTTCGATATGTTCCTCGAGGAGAAGGAGCCAGAGCCACCGATGTCTACCGAGGACATCCAGGCTGCGTTCGATGCCACAAATCCGGTATGGACGGGCAGGGTAAATGCATTCTTTCTTTCGGAGCGTTTGACAGACCGTACTGACTAAACCTTTTCTAGCTTACAATGCCCTTGGACTCGTCTATCCCTCAGGAGGCGCCTGTTGAGGCACGTCAGGCTGGCGGTCGGCCGATAGAGAGCGGATCGCCTTTGTGGAAGACGCTATTCCCATCCGATACGCTTACTATTGCTGGACGCGTCCCCGTGCCGAATTCCGCGCAGTTCTTGCTGCAAATACGAATGAACCCTTCCAAGGAGTTGATTGCTGCTGCGTTTTCACCGATGGGCACCAACGATAGTGAATTCAATCAGTTTTCGAACTTCTTGATCACCAAAGGGTGGGTTCATTTCATGCTGACTTGGTAAAGTTTTATTAATTTCATCCTGTTTAGCCGCCATGGACTTATATTTCCTTGGGGTCAACGACCCAAAGAGCATCATCCTGGACGTGAACTTTACATTGTTCCTCTCTTAGCAGAACATCCTCTTCCCGATTATATTGAGGTTTTAGATGACCTGCGCCTTCCTAAGCTTCGACATACGAATTACATGATTGGGATCTGGATCTTGAACAAAGGTCAGCTGAAGCCTCCGCCGGAACCACCAGCATCTGCAGCGCCACCAGCAGCGATTACAACTCCAGTTCCCGCAGCTTCTTCCACCACACCTTCTCAGTCACCTCCCCAGGTCCCCCACTTGTCTGCGCTTGCAAGTTTCTTACCGCCCACCCCCGCATCGGCGCCTCAAATTCAGTCTTCGGCCTTGGCGGCTGAAGTTGCTACTCTGACGCCTGAACAAATTCAGCAGTTATTGCAGACGCTAGCGCCGTCACTGCCTTCAGCACCTACACCACCACAGCCAGCTGTCATTCCTCCGATAGCTGCGCCACCAGTTGGCTGGTCTCCACCACCGGGTGTACCACAGATAACTCCAATGTATCATAATTATCAGCCACCGCCACCTGCTGCGATTCCTCAGCCATATCCTCCTGCACAACAAGCGCCTTTTGGTGATCGACGGGAGACAGTGTCGAGGCCTGGCCCTCCATATAACGATCATCGAGGTGGTGGCGAACGTGGTAGGGGACGAGGAAGGGGACGGGGACGGGGACAGAACCATAATAACAGTGCTGACCTCAATCGTCCCGTCGACTCTGGCTGGCCGCGTCGACGACCAGAAGGAGCAAGTCCGCCACGACGATGGCCTTGAATCGGTTTAGACACATGATGTATTTTATTTTCTTATGTTCTCTATTTCTATGTAGCCCAGTATGATAAAGAATCTTGTACTCTTAGTATGTTTTGGCAGGATATGTTGAACGTTCCTCGGCTTTGTACACGTTGTGATTTGCGTTGTGATCCTTTTTTGGGATTCGGCTCTTACTTACTTTTAATTCCATCTCTCGTTACATCCTCGATTTATGGCGAACATTGGCAGCGTTTTCCTTGGGGATTCCAAAAAACGGATTCGCGTGTTGTCGTCATCTGGCAGTGGCACACCTCCATCATCGCCACCACCAACATCTCCCAGCGGCGTTAGTATAATGTCCGGCATGATGTCGGGCATGTCCTCGCCCCATTCACCGCCGCCGCCAAGCGCATCGCCGCAGCCGCCTCGAATAACGTCGCCCATACCCAATCCACCGCCCCCGCCCATCGCGCCAGAGCTGTCGTTGGAACTGCGTCTACGGTGGCTCGAGGCCATCGTGTACGGCGTCAAGCAGGACAGAAAGGGTAAAGGCAAACTAGCATCCGACCAGACCCTGCTCCGCGCTGCCGATGGTCTACAGCGCAAACTCGACGCCGCCGTCCAAGGCAACGACGGACTCAAACGGTTCATGAGCCAATGTACGCGTCCTTGTCTCGCAAGCTGCTCATTCACGGACTGCAGTGTACAGATGACAAGCATGCCCATCTCCTCACGCCCTCGTTTGCCCTGGCTGGTCTCCTGCCAGACTCGCCGGTGCATCACAACTTGTCCCACGAAGCATTGGACGCCCTAATAACCGAAATGGAGAACGATATACGGGCTGCAGATCGTGATATGCAGGAGGTGGAAGCCTTACAGAAGAAAGGTGTAACAGGTGCTGGAAACCTTGCAAGTGCGTCGTAATCTTTTTCTTCCTCAGCCATGGATGATGACCGGTGTCTCTAGGTTATGAAGCGCTAGAGCCGCGTCTCGAGGCTTTAATGAAAGCGCACGACGAGGATCTCGCGATGGCAGCTGCGTTGGAGAAACGAATTGCGTCGATAATGGAACGGCACGCGACACAGGTCAGAGTGATTCAATTTCAAGTCTTATCCCATTGTTCAACTCGCATGTCGCCAGATTGACGCACTTTCTGAGCTCTTTGTGGCATGGGATGATACACTTACAGAAGCAGAAGACAAGGTCTCAAAGTTAGAACGGGAGCGAGATGAACGGAAACGTCTTGGATTAGAATAGTTGCATTTTGCCTTTGGATTGCTTGATTTTGGCAAGGTACATACATATATATCACAGATAATTCAAAGGAGGGTGAATAGTACAAGACCGCGCGTCCAAGATGATTCAAAGGAAGGTGAATGGTACAATGTAGAGAGTGTGTAAGAACCATAATGAAACAAATGAGAACAACGTCCAGAGCAATAACCATCTCCGATCTGCTTGTGCTTGACCTGGGTGGATGATGGAATCAACCTTGCGCGTAACTTCTTCAGAGAAGCCGCCGACATAGAAGTCAGGATCAAAAGCACCATCCATCTCATCTATGAGCTCCCAGTAACGGTCAAGGACGTCTCCTTCTTTCACTTCGACGTCGACAGAGGTCCGAGGAGGAGGCGTAGAAGGTAGTTTGACTTGAATTCGCGCAGAACCAAGATCATCGTCATCCAAGTTCGTTATCCTAAGTGGCGGGGGACTGTGGGAATACGTTGGGCGAGACTTGGATTCAGCTTGGCCCTGGAAACGACATGAACAGTCTGAACGTGGCGTCCGAAAGGAAAAAACCTACCCATCGGGGACACGTATATGTATAGCAAGGATAGAGATCTGAGCAAGCGAATGAATAGCATCTTGTGAGCATAGGGATAATCCCGGTTGGAGGATTGTCATTCTCTGAGAAGTAAACGTTGTTTTCCAATCTCTCTGCTTGGTCGACGCTCTCGCAAAAGCCCTGTAATCGAAGACTCCAGGCAATATCAGACGCCAGAGTCGCAAACGGCAATGGCGTATTTGAAGGGTCGTGCAGCCGTCTTAATTGTGCTTCGATGGTGCTCTAGTGGTGTTTTGAATTTCCACGTAGCCATCTCACAGAGGAAAATACTCACGACCAGGTCATTGTTCGTAAACGATTCCGGATGCAACTCGCCCTTCAACAAACACGTCTCCCTCGGCACGTTTTCCTTTATAAAGACAGAGATCGCCGACAAGGAGCACAACTGTACTTCATCTTCATCCGTGTCCTCAAATTGATCTTCACCCACGACAGTGTCGACTTCGTCCGTCCATGGGGTGTCCGTGAAAGACGTAGAAGCAAGTTTCGGAAGATATACCGGGAACGAGAATGTTTTCGGTTTACGGGGAGACACGAGCAGGTCGGGGTCAAAGAAAGAAGATGCCGAAGAATCGACATCCTCCTCCTCCTCCTCGTCCTCGGTTGAATGAACGTATGACCCCGACGAAGAAGAATTGTGGTCGTCCCAATCTTCATCCTGTCCCTGAAATGCATGCACAAGCGGTAATGTCAAATCAAACGAGTCCTGGGCAGCTCGGGTCTCACGAGCAGCTACGGCTTCATCGTACCGCGTTCTTTGCTGCGCGATAGCAGAAAGATCGATGCTTGAGCTGGTAGGGCCTGCAGAATCCGGCAAGTCGAAATGAACACGTTTCTTGCCCGCTTTGGTACTGGTACTCTCCTCCTCCGTTTCAATAAGGTCATCGAAGGAAGAGTCGAATTTGGATACGTCTCCGTCAAACTCCACGACACTCGGACTGGGTATGGGTACCTCAAGCATGGGCAGTGCCTGGAGGGGAGGCTGCAAGGACGTATCAGTCTCAACTGTAAGTACTAAGGAATTTTGCCTGACGTGTGACAATTCTTTCAGAACGCTAACAACATCTTTCGTAGAAGGTCGATCAAGGAATCTCTGACTCCAACATGCTTGTACGAGCCGCCATAAATCGTCCGATAGAATTGGATCGGTATACGTCGGTCGGTCAGGTCTTTGTCCGTCAGTGACCTTCAAAATGATCGCAGGATCGTGGAAGATGTCATGGAAGGGGACACGACCAGTGTACAGCTAATGCCTCTGTTAGTCCCTGGCGCATGGTAACATCGGAATTTTACCTCAAGACAGACACAGCCAAAAGCATAGATGTCACTTGCAGGTGTCAGCCGGAATCGCTCCATTCCAAACTTTTGCGGCATAAATAGCTCAGGCGCCATCCATCGTACAGAACCTTCATGCCGGGACGTGTACGTTGCAGGTGTGGCGTCGTTGAAAACAGTTAATCCAAAGTCTGTTAAGCATGCTTGCCATGAGTCGTTAATTAGGATGTTGGACTGAAAAAACAGGTTAGCTATAGAGCACTAAAAGGGCGTCGATACCACATACCCCACGCAGATCGCCATGGACGATGTGTTGAGAATGAAGATATTCCAAACCTTGCGAGATCTCGTAAAGCTACGTTCCCCGTAAGATAGCGTTTGAAGGATCAGTGGGAGACCTACTCGCTTGTTGACGCAAGCTCTCCCATTATCAGCAAGATGCTTGAGCACAGTGCCATGCCTCATCCATGGCGATACCATACACAAGACAGTGGGAAACTCCTCGCCGACGATACCCAGAAAAGGAACGATATAAGCGTGTTTCAAGCTCTGCCACGTCAAGGCTTCTTGACAAAATTTCTGAAGAACAGGAAACACGTTACTCGAAATGCGACAATATCAGAAGGAATGTTACTAACGCGCCGTTTCTGGGGAAGATCGGCGTCTCTCTGGAATATCCTCATACGTTTCAGCGCCACGACTGCACCATTGTAAGTGCCTCTAAAGACGTCGCCGAAGCCACCTCCGAACGTGGCATGCTCATCACATCGCGTGACACCCTCTATGAAGAGTTTTGAAGGGAGCTTGTAGCAGTTTGCAGACAACTTTACGAGTAGTCGACGCGCTTGTGTGGTCTCGGCGGGATCGCGGAAAAGGAAGCCTCGATCAAGAACCTTTGTTTTTTGTTAAAAGAGTTAAGGACAAAATGAAAGGAGACTTGCATCTTGGACGACGTTCAAAAAACTCTGAGCCTCGTCTCCTTCCAACGCAATGACAGCCTCTCGATCCGCATCCGAGAGTGATACGCGATGGAGTATCTCTGCTATATCCGTCTCGTCTGCTTGCAGTGCTCGCCGGACGCGTGGGTCGTCAGATAATCTCAGAACAGACGCGACCTTGAGGTTTTTTTGAGCACACAATGCATACAGTAAACTCAGACGGGTTACCACACCTGTAAAAGACTGCCACGATAGATGTGGCTTCGTACAAGAGACGTGACGGGATCAAATGAACGCAACGACTCTGCATATTCATTTAGGGTTTCAATGACACTAGAGTTATACATCGGCGTCTTGAAGGATAGAATATCGGCAATGAAAATGGCGCACCTATTAGTAGTCGTGTTGTTCACTGGAGACACTTCCATAAGCAATAGAGACATCAGATTCTGTTCAATATCGGTAACGCGAAATAGAAAGAGGGATGAATAACCCACATGATATAAAGGCTTAGACGCACTCTGCGCGCCAGGACCCGGCGACAGAGTCACTTCGATCTGCGAAAGACGCGCAGGAACCTCGTCCGAGATCTGGACTTCCGTTTGTCCGACAGTGAACTCTTCATACGCGGGTACCTTCTCGTCGGTGGGATGGAACTCTGGTCGCACGGCAGGAAATGGCAGCGGCCTAGGAAATTCACCCTCTGTGTTTTCTCCGAAAGACACAGAGGGCGCAAAGGATGCTTTCTCAGAGGAATATGTTGCCGCATTTTGGGGAGCAGGAGATGGAGTGTATACACTCTCTGCGTATGAGGGTGGTAATATACGACCTTCGGTTTCCGGTACTTGAGTAGACTCCTCGGCACCGTACCGCCGTGCTCTCTCTCGTTCCCATTTCGCTTTGTATCGATCCGAGGAGTCGTTATCGTCTGCCTCCATTGATATGGTAGGATCCTATATACACCATGAGTTTACATTATGACGAACCACCTAAAGTCGGTACCATACCTGGGTTTCCGTTGGCTCAGATGTTGCTTCCTCAGTACTGCTAACATGAGGGGGTGAAAGGGCAGAAGGTGAGGAATTAATACTAGACGACGTCCTTGGCCGCTTGGTGATGTGAAGAAACTCCAGCAAGCCCAGGACACCTCTCTTTGCCTTGTCATTTCGTTTTGAGGTTTTTCTGCGTGGTCCTCTTGGCGGTTCGCGATGGCTTTGCGATTCGGATGCGACTGAGGGATAGTCGTGGGGTGGGGGAACAGGGACTGAGGAATCAGCATCGTCATTAGACGACAAGTTTGGTTCCGCGGAAAGGACATTTTGTTGATCAGTCAACCCAGGGATCGAGATAAAATAACTGGCGCCAGCCAAGTCAGTGCCGCCGTACGCATAATATTGCGCCCAGGCTTGGACATTCGGGTCCTCGTAGACGCCGTCCGGATCGTACGGATACTTGGGCGCGATGAGACGACGTTGGGGGGCCTCGGAAGGAGTGTCAGGCATGTTAGAAGCGAAGGTGCAGAGAGGGTGTCATGGGAGGAGATAACGACGACTGAAATTCGTGTTACAAGGTTAAGGCGTCAAAGCGAGGCAGTGCAATTCAAAGCTATTCAAAGGGTTGATGGACAAGTTAGGCGCTAAAATTGCCACGTCGCGTGCAGATTCGCTGCCCTGAGATAGTTAGCACTGCACAGACCGTACCCACGTATTATTGTCACTGTCAAGCTCTAAGTTGAGGGTGCACAGCAAAAAACAGGTGATTAGGTCATGTGATTAACATCGCTTTTGTTTATGCGACGCGCCATTCTTGAATTTCGAGACCTATCGCGCTCCATCCCGTTGCAAAACTGATCATGTCTGGCCAACTCGTCCGAGAAAATGTTTGGCCACTTGAAATCCATCCAAAACTGCGTATATTTGATGGCGGTGCACTTGACGCGCTCCCACTGACCGGGGAGATTTCGGATTGTGTGCCGGCCCGAGGCCCGGACCTCTCCCTCTCGCTCTGAGCATGCTTTCGGAGAAATTTGCTGGTTTCTATGGTCTCGTGGGTGCTCAATATTCAAAATTCAGGCCAGAAGCGGGCTTAATCTAAGCCTGCTCCTACGTTGCCACGCTGCCGAACAGGAATGTGTCCATTTACGGAGAAATATCTTTGGGCCCATATAAGGCCCAATCGCTATCTTCCCTTCATCACTTAAACAGTCATGGTCACCCAGAATCCAGACATCTACGACCCGAGCAAGATCTTACAGCACTCCGAGTTCAAAGTCTTGGCTGCTGGTGAGAAAACCGACAGCGATGCCAACATCGCAGCTTTCTACAACCCGGCCCACGAAATCCATCTTGTCCAGAAACCCAAGCCAAGACCAGGCCCTGGGCAAGTCTTGCTTCACGTTCGAGCCACCGGTATTTGCGGGTTAGCCGTTCTTGTTTTCCCACTTTTGTACGCGCCTGAAGGTAACATTCAGGAGCGACGTTCATTTCTGGCGTCACGGTCGCATCGGGTCCATGATCGTGACCGATGAGGTGGGTCCCTGTTTACTGCACTTCATGCCCTAATTCAATTGTCATTGACAGTGCGGATCAGGACACGAGTCCGCCGGAGAAGTAGTTGAGCTTGGTGAAGGGGTTACGGAATGGAAAGTCGGTATGTGAAGTCCAACTCTTCCTTGATCTTGACTCAAGATACACTTTCCAGGCGATCGTGTCGCGATGGAGGTCGGCATACCGTGTTCTCAACCATCCTGCACACCATGTCGAACAGGCAAATATAACGGTTGCCCCGATGTGGTTTTCTTCTCTACGCCTCCGTATCACGGTGACTTGATCTCAAAAGCAGAAATGAATTGCCTACTAAATCTCTTCCCCTAGGAACGCTAACGCGCTGGCACGTTCATCCTGAACAGTGGCTTCACCGACTTCCCGACAATGTCTCCTTCGAAGAAGGCGCATTGTGCGAGCCCTTGGCTGTGGCGTTAGCTGGAATTGACCGAGCTGGTCTTCGTCTTGGAGACGAGCTTCTCATTTGGTACGTCTCCGCACGTTCAGTACGCTTTGTATTGATATCATGTTAGTGGAGCTGGTCCCATTGGGCTTGTGTCGCTACTCGCCGCTCGTGCAGCGGGAGCTGAACCGATCATCATCACCGACCTTTTCCAGAGTCGACTTGATTTCGCAAAGAAGCTCGTTCCAGGCGTCCGCACTGTTCTAGTTGAGCGCGAATTATCACCCGAGCAACAAGCTGCCAAGATAAAGGCCGTTGCTGGTGGAGAACTTAAACTCTCCTTGGAATGTACTGGGGTTGAGAGCAGTATATCTACTGCGATCTTCGTACGTCTCGCGTTTTATGAATGGCAAACGACTCACACCCTCATAGTCGGTCCGATTCGGCGGTAAAGTCTTCGTCATCGGTGTCGGCAAGAGCGAACAGACGGTAAGCAAACCAAGTAGCGTATCAACTGCCATGTTAAACATTGTCTCAGTTCCCCTTCATGCATCTCAGCGCTAACGAGATCGACCTCAAGTTCCAATACCGATACGCAGATCAGGTAAGTCCTCAGCTGTGCACATCGCCCTCTCTTAACCTCGTATCCAGTATCCGAAGGCTATACGCCTAGTTTCTGGAGGATTGATCAACTTGAAGCCCTTGGTGACGCATCGGTTTGCCCTGGAGGAGGCTGTCTCTGCCTTCCATGTTGCTGCCGACCCAGCTCAAGGTGCTATCAAAGTTCAGATCCAAGATTAAGATTATGCATATGTACATATTAGACTTGAAAGTGATAGAATTCTACAATTCACGAGTGGAGTTCTTTCGATCACGTACTCACGATTTGACGTTGGGTAGGATGTCGACGGTCCTACGATTGGTTGGTCAAGTGGTAATATCGCTCAAACCAGCCCAGCTTAACAGAAATCTCAGTGAGCGTGTTTTTGGAGAGTGCTCGGCCTCTTTAAGAGATGCACTGTGGCGTCTCAATACCGGCTGTTCGGTCACGATTTAGATGTAGTCTAATGTAATGGTGTGTAGCAGCGAACTAGACAAGAAGTCACGGAAAATGCCGGCCGCGGCTAACGGCCGAGCCACGGGCTGATCATCGTCAGCAGCAATACCACATCCTGGCACCTGCTACGCGCTTCACATGAACACTGACAGCACGAACGATGCCTATTAAGCTGTCGTTTGCAGTCAGGGTGTCCACCTCGACGCTGCACAAGCCCCCAACTGGGATTCAGCCTGGTTCACAAACTTGAACGGAGTTGAACGATACACTCTGATACGGGTCGACAACTTACAAGTCCTGGGTTTCCGGACGCATACGGCCGACTCATCATCCATTGCTGGGATCGAAAGACAAACTGGCGCAGTCTGCATCTCCGCTTTCTTTTCTTGCCACCATGACAACTCATTGGGCATGGTCGCTCCTTCAAACATTGAGCTATCGCCATGCATTGAACGCGTTCTTTGGCAAGTCCTTACTTCAACTGCATGGATAGCGACTGATTCGACGTT
>QLPD01001977.1:0-19230 GCA_003314085.1 Hymenopellis raphanipes
CAGGGCATGCTGCGCGCTGGTCGCTGAAGTCGCTGATGAGTGCGCGGCCTGGTCATTAACACCGCGCATAGTCAGCGCACAGTAGTCGTGGGGAGAAGGAAAGGCGTGTCGAACCATGGGCAAATATGGTTCGTTTTGATGGAGTCGTCGGATCGGTTGATCGGTCCGTGACGGAGTTTCAAACGGACTTGACGATTTTTCATTTCGATCGTCTTGCTCGCTGCCTCCATCGACGACAACAAGACCAGTACAGCCATGCCAACACGGTAGAACTTAGGTATATCAGTTACTAGAGCCTCTGGAGCCCAGATACATTACTCTCAATATTTTACTTCTGGCCTTGTTCGAAAACATTCCAATTTTGGCTTTTTCAAGCTTAAACTTGCATTTTCACAAATATTGACTTTTTCATCACATTTCTGGAGAAATTTACAAGTGGGGTTTTTCCTGATGCGGTGAAATTTATTACGAAACCGAACAGAAATCGTTTATGGGCCCTCCCTTCCTTTGGTCAAAAGACGTCGGCATTCTAGCTCCCTCTATACTCGAATTCACGGATTACGCGCGCCTTTCATCCTAGTTTGTCCTGCGCTTTCCGCTCCGGATGCATAATACCTGACTACTATGGCACCATTACCAATTCTCAGCGATCGACCTGTGATACCACCGCCATACATTCGATTAATCCCTCACCAGGACGAGAGCAATACGTATAGCCTTCGACTCCCCGCCTGGTGGAATTGCCCGACATTGAGGTCGCGTCGCCGCCGGTCGAGGCAGCGAGCCGGCCTGAATTTCATGATTGAAGCAAAAGGCTTGCCGGTACGTTTCTTTCGCGTATCGAGAGGGATTCTCTGAGCTCCCTGCTCCAGGTTACGAGCACCAGCCCACGACAATTTAAGCCCGTGTTATCGTATTTTATGTATGGGGATTTGGATGCTCCGGTCGCCCAGTCACGTCTGTCTTCGTCAAACTGGCGGACCCGGTCATCAAACAACGACCCAGCGGTGATGAGCCAAGTCGCCTTGTCAAAAGAACCAGCCATATGTTGTTCTGCGCGCGTTGGGCTGTCCACAGGATAGGGTGCATGCTTGCCGACCTGTTCGCTGTCTCACCATTATTATAACGCCTGGGCTCTCTCCCAATGCTCTCGTTCGCCGTTTCAATTGGATCCACTTTGTCGCATTTCCGTAAATTATATGCATCATCCGGAAATACCTGTCGGCGTCGTACTCTAGGTGATGTAGATTGCATATTAGGTGGTGTGCGTTCCTACTCAATTCTCTCAATCCAACTGACGCGATTGAGTATAGATTGCTCTTTGACATGAACCCACGCAAAATAGCTCACAGTCTTACTTGTGTCACGATGTACTGGGAAAGATGTCCCGGGCCTTCCGGGAACAACTGCTGGAAAGTGACAGTCGGTCGCTGACGAACAAGCGTTGGCGTCATGGAAGCTACTGACGCGCCTTGTAAAAAAGCGCTCGATGTCTCATGATGGACGCCCTAGTCATCGCCCCAGGAAACACCGCTGTCGGCCAGCGAATCCCCATGCAAGAACCCGGCCATAATGAAATTCGCGTCGAAGTCCATTCCGTCGTTTTGAACTCTGCTGATGCGTTCTGTGCCGCGCACCCAGCGGAGATGAACTTCGGGCGCGTCGTGGGAAGTGATGTTGCTGGTGTTGTGGAGAAACTGGGGTCTGGTGTGATGGAGTGGAATGTGGGGGATAGTACGTGCACAGGAATGAACGTTGCGACTATTCTATACACTGACCTCAGCATCCCTTCTCTCTGAGGCTGTAACTCGCCGTTTTGCTCGTGAATCACCAGGCTGCACGACAGAGAATATTTTGGACCACGGCGCGCTGAGCGCCGTCACCAAACGCGTAACGTGGCTTTAGCCAATCATTTGATTCTTCCGTTATGATTTATTAGTTCAAACTCGTCCAAGCTGAGGGAAATAGGTTCACATTCCATAACGCCGGACTCCGTAGGAAGCAGGACTACACGCGATGGTGTAATCTGCATCGTCAACTGCATTTCACCATCCGAGAAATCACCTATATGATGTTGAGCGCCATGTCTCGTTGTTGCACTGAACGCCCGCCGGTTCGAATTACCGCCTCTTTAGCGTGTGCTTTGGGAGGCCGAGAAGCCTGATCCAGCTTTTCGCGTTGACGGCCTGAGTAAATTTGTTTGGTGCGAGCAGCGGCAAGCAGGCAATTCGAAGGTCTGTATATCGTGGCCCGCCGTCGTCAGAGTGGTCATAGGCTTGAACCCTTAAATTCGCCGCCAGGGAGTCACCGGTTCACCCCTTATCTCATCCCTCGTGCTGTTATCGAAAAGACCCATCGAGTGTTGGCTCGCTCAGTAATTGATGATGATGATGATGATCCCATCAAGAGCATTCCCTCACTTGCCTCCTGCTCCCATCATGCTCGCTGAGGACATCTTCGCGGCCGATCGCTCTGGATATGATTGTAGTACTTGGGACGAGGATGCGGAATCTGACTACAAGTGCTCTTGCCCTGAGTGCTACGAGGATGAAGATGTGGATGGTACGGAGGAGGAAGGTTTGGATGAGGATGTCAAGGCTATATGTTCGAATGAGGATATTGAGATTCGTCGGCTCGCTGGGCGTGGCGTCAGTTCAATTAGATGGAGGGCCGATGTCAAGCCAAGGTTTGTAGCTTGGCAATACCTCTCAGTGGAGCACACCTCTCACGCTGATGCTTCAGCGTCATCAGAGATCTTTTTCGGACTAAGATAGGGTTGGACAAAGGATGGGGTTTGGAAAGTGAGTATGTGCAACCCGGGTTGCATGCGCTGGAGGATGTGACGCTGGGTGCTCTGGCTGTACTCTCTGATACTGTAGGTGGGCTGGCAAGAGAGTGCTGGCATTGGCTTCTTTTCTGTCTGAAAACGAAGTGTGGCTTAGTGAGTATACATTACATTACAATGAATTGCTCATCGAGTCTGATATGTAGATGGCCTGCTACTACGCGACACTGCAAGCATCGCTCATTTCCATCATGTCCGGCACAAGAGCTTGGACTGACACCGATTGGTGGGCCTTCACCAGCTTCCACTTTCTCCGTCAAGGGACCTACCACATCTGGTTCACCTCAAGTTTGTTTGAGGAAAGGATGTTCATTAATTATAGACCGAAGAGACCATGGAAGGATCTTGCGGACGTCATGCAGATTACCCTACCGTACTTCCGAGAGATGTCCACTCGCGTTGACGCCCTCTCAAAGCTTCATCGTGTAGGCTCCTCGTCCGGCTCTTCCGACTCGACATCTACTTTTGGACCGACAACTACGGCGAACCTGATTACATGCCTCGACATAGCAGAGAGTGCCGCGAAACTAGTACCAGTCTTCGGGGCTATCCTCGAAGGGACATGTGGAATCCTGCGTAAGATCGTCCAAGCTGCAGAGGTAGGTGAACAGTGTTACTTGCTAATAAACACTAACGGCGACGTTCGCGACAGGGTGCCCGCGCTGCCCGCGACGAGTGCAAGGCTCTCGCCGAACACACGGCGTGTATTACGCTTGCCATCGTCAACGAAATTGGATCCAGATCTACCACCTGTGGAAGCGGAGCAGAAATCAAGAAGATTTCGGATCTATCTGCGTAAGGGCATATCCAGTGAGGCTCGTCAATCTAACTTGGGTTACAGCATCATCGGTAAAGTTAATGAGAGGATCCAGAAACTGTCCAAGCTCGGGCGCTTGAAGTACTTTGCCTCGCGCGCAAAGATCAGAGACCAAGTTCGCGATCTACGCGTGCAAGTGGATAATGCGCGGATCTCGTTTCAGGTTCGCATTCTCCCCTCTTGTGCCTCAGATGGTATTCCTCCTCACACTCCGACTGCAAGATTGGCAACGATATCACGACGACTCGATTACTCCATGACCTCACGATGATGCAGGCAAGGCTCATGTCGCGTGTCGACGACATCTACAAGGTTCAGATGAGGATGGATGGCAAGCTGGATACGACACACAGGAAATTGGATATGATTCTAGTACAGGTTCTTTACCATTTCTCGTCCGATTGATGGTTTACTCACTGTGCGTTTCAATAGATGCGCGTTGCTGGGTACGGAGATGGTCAAGCTCATTTGGGAGTGAATAATACGGACTGATGCGATAGGGCACAAGTGGCCAGAACGCGTTGACTCTACTACGTTTATGTACTGCGTAACTTGGATAAATTTTGGTGTTGTGGTCCAAGAGTATGATGCAGTGATTGTTTTTCTGTTATTACTACTTGTTCAGATCAAGGCATTATCCAGCCGCTAGACCCTCTTAACTATATGAACTTTACTTCTGTTAAGCGTCAAGCGGCGCCACTCAGGCACAGCACTGCCACCCCCTGCACCTGACCGTCGAATTGTCATCTTGTCCGAAACGATCACCACAGTCGACACGACCTACCAAACACACCCATGGATCCCGCTATAAATGACACCAACACGACTATCTTGCCCGGGCTTAGCAGCGCACCAGTAGAAGCACACCTCGCCAGTGCCTCTACGTCATTGGCAGCAAACAACGCAGGTTCCCTACATGTCGTATAGTCGAAGCGACTTCTCTCTAACACTCGACATAGCACTATCCAATACCGCTCTTCAAGTCCATCTTAACGTCGATAACACCTCCATGTTGATTCGAAAGAGACATTCGCTACACCTCATTGACGATGCAACCAAAGCGTACTATCATTCCTCTCCTCACACCGGAGTATACTCAACCGTTCTACACAGACACATGCAATCCGTCGAAGAAATATGCACCGCATTCACGCAAGGCATCGCCACTTCCGACCCATCCCAATCCTTCCTCCACCTCTCAACCAAATACCTCCCAGATCTCCACCGCACCCGCGTAAGCCGCACTTTACCCCACACCCCCACTCACATCAACCCCCCTTTCCCCAGTTCAAAATGGTCCGCCAAGTCAGCGCACGCGCCCGGGACGTCGAAGCCGCCGCGGACGAAGCCGAGCGCATGGCTGGCGAAGTCCAAAAGCTCTCCGAACGCGCGCGGAACCTCACCAAAGAGTCGCAGGGGATAACAGTCCTCGTGCGCGCGCTTATGCAGCAGAAACAGCGCATGCTCGAGGATCAGGTGGGGTTATTGAAGGAGCGTATAGCGGACGTTGATCGTAGGAAGACTCCAACCCAGACAGCACCGTTCGCGCATGGCTTGGACGAGCTGATACAAGAGTCGGAGCGGCTGACTGGGGAGGCGGAGACGCTTATGGCGAAAGCTATGGAGACGGCGAATGCAGCTGAGGACGCGTCGCATGTTGCGGCAAGGGTGGCGAGGACGGCGGTGAACGGTGCTAGTGAGCTGAAGACTGCGATGAGTGTTTTGCAGAACGTGGACGCGTTTATTAAGGAGCTGGAGACGATGTGGACCCATATGAGACCAAGGATGCCTTTGGATGAGTTCAGTTTGTAGTTGGTCTAGATGAAAGGTCACCTGCGTCGTAGTAGTGTAAATTGGAGAGCAGAGCGCGTAGTCTTTCCGGTCTCGCTATGTCCGTTCATGCAGGCATACACAATATTTATGCAAAGCACAGTAAACAGAAAGCAAACAGTCCTGTTAACTTCTGAGCAGAAGGTCATGAGAAGCAAGTATAAAAAGCATCGACTTCCATCCGACTGCCCTTACTCCGCTCCGTCACTCACTGAATTCGCGGTGAGCTGCACTGGCGGAGGATGTGCTTGTGGCTCACCGTGACAAAGCCACAAAAACCATCGTACGAGGCTTGAGGCACTAAAATGTAGACGGACATGGGCGTAGAGGTAGCCGCAGTGGGCGAAAGACGCACCCCGTCCACTGCAGTGACCTCTATGCCCCAGTACGTCTACTCCTCAAAGCCTCAAGACTCCAACAATGGTTTTTCGACCACCACGTGTTAAAGAATGACTGGACGATAAATGATATGCGCTTCTTCGATATCTTGAACTATTCGTATTATCACTGATTATGCGCGACATTAGCCTCAGCCTGGATGCTCTTCGACATCATGACGGGAGGAATGAAGGAAAGAGGGTTTCTTTTCTTTGCTCCCGTTGCTACCATCTCCTCTTCATCGACGCACGGTATATTCCTTCAAGTTCTCAATCCTATTCCCGTCCTGACTGGAGTATGATAGTTGTGGATGCCATCCGTATTCGCCGCATCTCAGGTCAGAGCTGGTTTGGTCTCCTGACGAACATTCAGTATGCTGAAGAAGGTCTTTTCATTGATTCATCGATTAACATTTTGACAGACATACCCGTACCTCAATCGAAAGCGGTTTGTTTCCATTTGGAGCCGCGCCACTGCATGAGCGCATTCGAATAAGTACGCCTTGACTGCGAGTCACCTACTTTCCTTTACAGTTTCTTTTGTATGCTGATTTATATACCCTCGCTTCTCCAGGTCGTGTCGTGGCGTCAAGACGAGAGCAATTCAATCTTCGTGATGCTCCAAATTATCTGATCAAAAGGGAGCGGCGGCTTTCGCCACTGACTCGCGCTGCTCTGACGAACTCCTGCCTTCTGCTGTCGACCGGAGTCGCGAAAGGTATGGTTTAAACATTGTTCAATGTCGTACTGGGCTGACTTGTTCGCACGTCGACCTCCTCAAGGCGAAACCTCACCAGGCATCACAGTACTTGTGCGCACTCTCGTGCAGCAGAAGCAACGTATACTCGAGGACCAAGTCGGTTTATTGAAGGAGCACATAGCGGAGATAGATCGTAGTACGCCTAGTCAGACATCGCTGATCGTAGATGGCCTGGACGAGTTGATGACGGGATGCATTTATGGAGGAGTTGGAAACGACGTAGACCCATATCATACTGCGAACGTCTTTGGAAGAGTTAAGCTGGTAGTGTACACTGTTTGGGTTCAAAGGAAAGAAAGGTTTTTGAATTCTCGACCGATAATAAATTAAATACCAGAAATGTAATAATTAGTTCGCCACAATATTAGTCGTCATAACATCGAGAGCCGCCAACTGTCCCCAGGTCGTGAAAGCCTGTGGCGGTCCCGCCCAGGCTGATGAGTAGGAGGTGCCGTTCGCAGCCAGGTCGAGGAGAGCGTTGTACTGGACAAAAACAGGTCAGTCTAAAGAGATGGGCAATACGGGGAAAGGGTGTACTGTACCTGGACGTCAGCGTAACTGTGAATGAGAATTCTCAAATCGTTGTTATCCGTCCTGGTGAATACTTCGCCTAGTGCACGTATGAAAATAGCTGTAACATCAAACCCAATCAGGACACATTCAAAATGGCAGTTGGGGAAGACAGAACACCCACCTTTGAACCCGACACCGTCATTGTTCGAATCCGGACTGGCACCCTCAGTGATGATCCCATTATCACCCTGCCACGGACCCGACTTGACACCCTTCGCCACTGTGTTGACCATCCTACGCGTAATATACACCGTCAGCTCTCATCGCTTCGGCTTGTGGAACCCCACTCACAGAGAAGACCAAGCAGAATCCCCAGTGACAGCCGCCAGCACGCTCAGCCCTTCCACGAACTTGCCGGTATTGTATGTGAACAGCCAGTTGGCGGGGGAGCGCGAGCAGTCGTGCGCGTTGACCGTGTCGAGGACGATCCCGTCAGCGTTGATGTTGAGGTTCTTGATCCAGTTGGCGCTGGCGATGGCGGCGTTGGTGTATTTGGAGTCTCCAGTGGCTTCGGCGAGGAAGGCGGAAAGACTGATAAAGTATTACGATGACGTTTCAAGATGATGTGAGCGCGTGGACTGACGTTAGGTATAATCTGAAAGTGTTCATGTGAGATTAGAGCGCATGAACGTCAGATGTATTTGGACGTACCCAGTGGTGACAGAGTTGACGCCCTGGTCATCGCTTGTTGGGCGCTAGATCATGTTCAGCTACCTATTCTCCGACTCTGGAGGAACACAAACCCAAAACACACCCCCAGCCATAGTCTCTATCAACTTCATGAGTAACTCTGTATAAAGAAACTGTTCCCAACTCACGTCCATCGCACGTCCCAGACAATGTAAATCCCTTATTCGGATTCGAGCCCGAATTTGCTTGATCTTGCGTGATGACACTAAACACATGGACGCGTTAGACGGTGTTTGTCCCATATGGGCTGCATGCAACATGCGTACTAGTTCGAAACATGGTTCCAGACATCAATCGCGTGTTGTAGGAGGTTATTGTCCTAGAAACCAGGCAGGTTCAAACACAAAACCACTCGACGTTGAAAAAAAAAGTACCCCATACGCCCGATACGCGTACACAGCACTCTGAGCCCACCACATCGCGTCGTCGTTGTACTGCCATAAAGTGAGGATGAGATCGTCGTCAAGCAAAACAGGATAATCACCCTACAAACAGTCATTAGTGTGGTTTCAACTGGGACACGGCTACCCACCCGTATTGATCGTAGTTAGCACGAAGGCTAAACACCGTGTTCAGCATGTTCACGACCTGTGCCTTGTAGGTCGTGCCCCCAGAGTAGTGGTCGGTGTTAGCCATCGCGGAGTAGACGTTGCCTGATTGCCAATAGCCTATGCCTGGAAACGCGTCAAAGTAAGCGATGAGGTGGCGGATCGGGTTCAGCGGGGCTCGCCGTTGAATTCGCCCGTGGCGGTGTTGAGCTGGGGCAGGATGGTATTGATGGCGGCTTGTGCGATGGAGATGCGCTCGTCAACGGGACGTGAGTTGCTGAATTTCTGAAAACAAAAAAAAAACAGAGTTTAGTACTGTATATAATACCATGAGAAAGCTACACTTACTCGCCATGACAGCGGCACACCAAGATCCTGAGCGTAAGCTGCCCCAAGAGAAAGGCTAATAAATAGAGAAGTTTTGAAAATCATCGTTGGGAAGAAGGAAGCAATGCAGCGCCAGGATGACCGTGCCGGTTTTATAGCGTTCCAGCACCTGAAACGTTTATGGGACCCTGCTCCAATTCGAATTGCAAGATCTCCGAACAGCCTTGGAGAAGGATGGAAGTATAATCAGGAGGCCTCGTCGTACATGCAGCAGTGAAGGCAGGTGATTGAAGTGCATGAGGATGTGCATCATATTTCAGTTACCAACATACGACCTAGAAGAACGTGCAGCCTGGGTTTCAATGGACTGACGTCAAGGAGATGGAAGAGTATGTGCATCACGAGTTGAAGAGCTGTTCGTGTTTGACGGGAAATCCTGGAGCGAATGGGGCAGCTATACGTATTGCGGGTTTACGACTTAGATCTACGGACAACCAAAGTCAGGTCTACTATGATATATGAAAAGACCATTAGATGAGAGCAACATACATTGTCAGGCTGAAAACTATTTGGCCTGGGTAGGATCCACCAGTCTCTAGCAGGCTTAGGAAGTGAACAGATTTCAATGGCAATGTGTCACTTGATTCTGGTTGATAGGCCCTTTTAAACCTCAGATTGAGCAAGTTCTGAGTATGTTGTGACTGTGTGGATCTCTAAAGCTGAATCCCATGATGATTGCTGGAAGCAGAGAAAGAGAAAGCAATAACCTTAACCCTAAGCTGATACCTGGGTCCTGGCTATTTTGGGCCGATCACCTTCCTTTTTGGCTTTAGCCTCCATTCACAAATCGGACTCGTTGACATCATGCGAGGGGCGGGTGCGTACACCTTCTCCTCCACCACCATCCCAAATCGTTCGGCTTTTCGACTTCCATTTTGGCCACGGAATGCCGCCTCGGGTGGACCTCGTTATAGTCATCCGAACGCTCCCTAAAGCGGCGGTGGACAAATCGAAACAAGTCTTGGTTCAGCGGTCGCAAGAGGCGGAAAGGCAATACACCCGCCTGGCCAAAGAGTTGAAAGGAGAAGGCTTGAAGGTCGTCGCTAGGCGAGGAGAAGATGTTGGAGAAATCCACGTTTTCGTTGGATGTTCAGACGAGTTATTGACGTAGGTTCATTTCTCGCGTATCCTCAGCCAATATTCTTCGCGATTTCTTTGACAGTCTTTCCCGATTTCTTACTGAGGTATTCGTAGGAAATCATTTTCCCTCCATAATCCATGCTCTGCGGATCGTATCCAATTTGTTCACTCTCTCGTCACGTCGCTTGGGATTCGGCCAAAATCCATAGAATGGGACATGGTTGATAGCATCATGTGTCTCCACGACACGGACTTTAACGACAAGTGGATACACGCTTGGACATCCCGTTCCGCGTTTAATTCGACTTCGACTTTTTCTGACAAGGTTATAAGCAATCAGGTCTGTTTCGCCAGCCTGCTTCTCTACTTTATCTCACTTGGCATAGTTTGGACCCACGATTGCTCTCTATTTTACGTTCCTCAAGACTTACACCAATTTCCTCATTGTTCCTGCTGTCCTTGGTCTTTCATCCTACTTCCTTGGCATGCCCTACTCGCCGCTCTATTCCGCTGCCCTATTACTCTGGAGCGTGACGTTTGTCGAATGGTGGCAAGCGCAACAACCCGCTACCCATTCAATATCTTCCGAACAGAAATTGGAAACAGATTGGTGGCGCAAAGATCTGCGCAGACTTACCAGCCTCCCCATGATTCTCCTTTCCGCGTCCCTCCTTGTCGGACTTCTCACGTTCATCTTTGTATTCGAGGCGTTCGTCACGAAACTCTACACGGGCCCTGGTCAGAAGATCGTGGGGTTCTCGCCGACGTTGTTATTTGTCGTTCTGGTGCCCAAATTCATGGCGGTGTATCAAACTCTCGCTAAGAGACTGACGCAATGGGAGTTGGACACCAATGGCGAGGGCGAGGAGTTCGAGCAAGCACGCACAAAGAAAGTGTTCTCCATGTCGGCGCTCGTTGCTTATCTTGGGCTCGGCTTGAGCGCGTTTGTATACGTGCCATTTGGAGAAGGTGTTATGAACGTAGTGGAGGCGTACTTTTTGCCCTTCCTCAGCGATGGCGAGGTGCATGTTGCGGCATCCTCGACTGCGGCGAAACTGAATCCAAAGCGGCTGGAAGAGCAGATGTTCGCGTACACGGTGACGAATCAGATCTCGGACACATTTGTGGAAATCGGACTACCATTCGTCTTGCGCAGGGTAGAGGCGTGGAGGAGTGGCAAGAAGAAAGATGGATTGGCGTCGCCCAAGAAGCGTGTGGTGTTCGCTGATGAGCGGCCCATAGAGGAAAGCGAACGGCTGTTTTTGGAGCAGGTGCGGAAGGAGGTGGCGCTCCCTGAATACGACCTGTCCAGCGACTACAACGAGATGGTAACTCAGTTTGGATACGTCGTGTTGTGGAGTGCTGCATGGCCGCTTGCAGGGGTCATGGCGTTTATCAACAATATCGTGGAGTTGCGGTCCGACGCGTTCAAAATCGTTACGCATACGCGCAGGCCGCTTCCTTCCTCGCGGTCGTCACCTCCAACGATTGGTGCCTGGCTAGATGCTTTGGTGGCGCTTACTTGGCTCGGCGCCGTCATAAACGCAGCGCTGGTGTACATGTTCCATCCTTGGACGGACTCGAAAAAGTGTGCTTCTACGGTGGACAAGATGCACGAGGAGCTGTTCAATTCGACGTTGAGCGGAGTCAAGCTTGTTGAGATGGACGACTACGCGGAGGTGAAGGAGCTGATGAAAACGGCGCTATTGATTGCGTTGGCGGCTTCTCATGGGTATTTGATTGTTCGCGCGCTGGTGCGGCATGTGGTGGGTCGGATTGTGGCCACGTCTGTGAGGCCTTCTGTGTCTGCTTCTGTCTCGAGCAGTGGTGTGGATGAGAAGGAGGATGTGCAGTGGGCGGCGTTTTGGGGATATGACGAGGGTGTCGATGAGATTCGGCGGGTTGTGAAGGAGGCGTAGAACAATGGATATGTCAGTCACCAATGAACGATATGGACTTGCATCATACTGTACGTTACGTGCCCCGTGTAATCATTTTTGGAATGCTGTCTATAATGTGTCTGCAATCAGAACTTTGTTATTGGGTGGTGCTTTTCTACACTACCATACCAACATTTATAATACATTCACCTATCAAATGTCCTCACCTTGTGCTTCGGTTTCAAAGTCGCATGTGGCGCTGAAAACATGATGTTGCTTTGAAGATGAAAACCGCGACCGCTGTAGTTGAAGAAGAGGGAAGAATAATGTGTAGCATTCTCTGGAATAGGTTACAGTTTCTGCCGGAGTTTTTTCAAGTAATCCAGTCAGTCTCAGCAGCCTCCGAGTCACTGTAGGTAAGTATAGATGTTAGATCATGATTCCCCTTCACATCGTGTATGTATGCGAGTTTCGTTACTCAGACGATTACAGTTACTCCCATATCTTTATCACTATATGCCTGTATCCATGTTCCGTTCTTGACTCGGTATGCCCACTGGCTCCATGAGAGCTCTTGCTCTTGAGGATTTCTTGTAATTAATGATAGCGGCCCGTGCTGATTCACGGTAATCGACGGATGACACCCTATAAGTAGAAGGTGGCATGTATAGCGCGGTGGCATTGGAGCTATTCCGTTCTGAGAAAGGTTTGTGGTAGGCTTCCGAGTTCTTGGGTGGCGCCACTCTGGCACAGCACTGCCACCGCGTGTCATGAACTGAATTGTCGACTTGATCAACAGCTACGTGCTTAATACACCCATGGATAACGCTATCAATGATACCGACGTGACCATCTTGTCCTGTATCGTACTGGATCGCTACACGAAACTTCTCAAGTCACGGGGAAATGACAAGAATCAACGCGTTCAGGTTACTTGGCCGTATTATATCATATCAGTCCGCATTATTGGCTTCAACCAAACGAGCTTGACTACCGCTGGACCCACCGAGGCGCATCTAGTGAAATGGATGAGTAAAACGTCAATCGGACGAGAAGTGGTAACAAACCTTTACTAGAATCATATCAAGTTTCCTGTGGGTTGTATCCAACTTGCCATCCATCCTCATCTGAACATTGTAGATGTCGTCGACACGCGACACGAGCCTGGCTTGCATCATCGTGAGGTCATGGAGTAATCGAGTGGTCGTGATATCGTTGCCAATCTTTCAGTCAGAGCGTCAGGAAGAGACCGGTTGGTAAAACGGAGAATGCGAACCTGAAATGAGATCCGCGCATTATCCACTTGCACGCGTAGATCCTGAACTTGAGCTCTGATCTGTGTGCGCGACATGAAGTACTTCCCGCGCCCGAGCTTGGACAGTTTCTGGATTCTTTGGTTAACTTCACCGATGGTGCTGTAAGCCAAATTATTAGACACGAGCCCCAACGTTTGGATGTGGATCGTACACAGATAGATCCGAAATTTTCTTGATTTCTGCTCCGCCCCCAGTTGATCTGGAGCCAATCTCGTTGACGATCGCAAGCGTAATACATGCCGTGTGCTCTGCGAGAGCCTTGCACTCGTCACGGGCAGCGCGGGCACCCTGTCGCAAACATATCTGTTAGTGTTAATTAGCAAGTAACACCGTTCACGTACCTCTGCGGCTTGGATGACCTTCCGCAGGATTCCACATGTACCTTCGAGGACAGCCCCGAAGACTGGCACTAGTTTCGCGACGCTCTCTGCTACGTCGAGGCATGTGATAAGGTTCGCCGTAGTTGTCGGTCCAAAGGTCGATGTCGAGTCGGAAGAACCGGACGAAGAGCCCACACGATGGAGCTTTGAGAGGGCGTCAAAGCGAGCAGTCATTTCCCGGAAGTACGGGAGGGTGATCTGCATGACTTGCGCGAGATCCTTCCATGGTCTGTCCAGTGAAAAATCGATGAGAATCCTTTCCTCAAACAAACTTGTGGTGAATGAGAGGTGATACATATTTTGACCGGGAATGTAGAAGCAGTTGAAGTGCCACCAGTCGGTGTCAGTCCAAGCTCTTGTGCTGGACATGATGGCAATAAGCAGTGCCTGAAGTGCATCGCAATAGTTCGCCGTCTATAAATCAGACGACATGAGCAATTCATTGTAACATATACTCACTGGCGCCTCGGAGCCATGTCTTTTCTGATAGGAATGCATCCGATGCCACTCCCGTCTTGCCGGCCCACCTATGGTATCAGAGAGTACAGCCAGAGCATGCGGCACCCTCTCTCGAACATCCGCCAGCGCATTCAACCAATGATCATCCTTACTTTCCGAAAGCCATCCTTTGTCCAGAGCGCCAAGAAGATCTTTGATGTCGCTAAAGCACCAGTGTGAGAGGTGTGCTCCACGAAGAGGGATTGGCAAGCTACAAACCTTGCCTCAACGGGCACCCAGTCTTCTGAACCGTCGTCAGACGTAATGAGCCGAAGAATCTCATCGTCCTCATTCAAACATATAGCCTCGTCGTCCTCATCCCAGCAATTCTCCTCCGCACCATTGACGCCTTCATCATCATAGGACCGGCAACTCCCATGGACAGATTCCGAATCCACGTCATCATCCTTGTAGGACCGGCAACTCTTGTAGTCGGATTCCGCATCCTCATCACTAGTAGAATCATATCCAGAGCGATCGGCCGCGAAGACGTCCTGAGCGGGCATGATGATGGGAGCAAGAGGGAATGCTGTTGTCTGTGCGCGGACATCGAATCAATATCTACTAGGGTGGGGGAAATAAGTCTGAGCCCACATATTTACCTGTAATTTACCAGCCGGCCATCAGAGGCCATGTAATTTACCTATTTACCAGGTAATTTACTTCACGTGCCTGTGTCACATGACACGTTTTGCGGCGCAAATTTCCTTTGAAAAGTTCTTAAATTTTCTTCATAAAATGCTGTTCAAACAGCTCTCTGAGTCATCCTGAGCTGCTAGCTGACTTTAGGACACTGCAGCTGCCTCCCTTGACTAGATGGCCTTGTGCTAACACTGACATATGTCCGGAAATGGGTTGGTGACGGCCCCGGGGCGGGTGCACGTGACAGGTAAATTACCACCCGAAATCCGACCCTCGGCCGGGCATGTAATTTACCAGGTAATTTACTGTAATTTACATGTAAATAAGTGTTTTGGTAAAAAACCTCCACTTATTTCCCCCACCCTAATATCTACCCTATGATGGCAGAGCGGCATGATCCGTCACAGCAACCATTTAAGTCAGCATCGCCTACTATCACTCTAGTGTCGAAGAGCAGCAAGAAAAGACGTGACTGCCCGTTCAAATCGTGGTTTGGCGGCGCATGTAGAAGATAGCGCGATAATTAACCGACGCCACTTACAGCATGAGAGTGGGAACGAACCCGGCGGATGGGATGTACCGATGCTGTTTGGTCTTCACTCCCAGCCGTTGAAGGCTCCTCCAAAGATTGAAGCGCTTGTACGTCGCCTACGTTGGCAGTTGGCGCACCGTATAAATTGAATAGAACGGAAAGGGAAGCCTTGCAAGGACTTTAAAGACAAGAAACCTTTCTTTCGTCAAAGGCCTCGGCGTGTATTTCTGAAAACAAAGAAATCAGAAAATTTGAAGGTGGTGGGTGGTATGTAAGGCGACTCGGCAGTTTCCGCTCCTTTCTTCCTTCCCACAACACGATCCATGTACACGACCGCCGGTGGAGAGAGTTCTTCTGATGCGCATGGGCTTCCTTTGTCTAATTCGTCGCACCCGGGCGCAGCAATGTATCACACCCGACGCTGGACAATGAACAATGCGTGGCCCTTTGAAGCTGCCACTGCTCAAAGTCTTCCTTTTAACCCGCCACTTGGTTCAGTAGCCACTTCAAATACGTCCTTACATCCACTTTCACCATGCCATCCCTCAACCTACCGCCTATCAGCCACGCTACTAGTCTCGACCAACAAGCTAGGTTGGCACAGACTGTGCTTGACTTGGAGGAAGTTATCAACGATCTCGCTCTTGTGGCAGCCTGGCTGAGGCACGACCTTGCGGATATGGCCACTCCCGCCGTAGAGTCCTGGTCAGATGGAGAAGAGCCTGCTGCGACGCTTACCGACGAAATAAGTCGACTACGTATACAAGAAACAAATGATGTGTACGTCGTTTTGCTGATCTACTGGCTATCACTTTTCTTATCGTCGGTGACAGACCCAAAGCCCTGCTCCCAGGGCACAATGTTGCTGTCACAAAGGATGCAAATGCCGTGGCGTCCTGCTACGAGAATACAAGTTACGCGAAGTCCCAGGAGTATGCGCACACTGAGGACATGACCGACTTCGCGAAACGTGCCAATTCAGTTACTGAAGGTACGCACATGCTATCTCAATTTTTTCAACTTTGTTAACCTCGTAGTTACAGGCAATTCCTTGATTGAATTTACTCAAGATGATGACAAGATGGAGACGGCTGCATTCGGGAAGATCGACACCCAACAGGGCGCGCCTCGACGTGCCAGTTCGTCGTGCGGAGGATCTCCTTTCAGAAGACGCTCAGCGGTAGAACTAGAAGACATATTCTGGGATAAGAAACCCTGGAGAGGTCGCTCCTGTCCTCTGCCTAAGCGCAGGCGAGACGATGAAGCAGATGAAACTGTCAAACCAGTTACCAACCGCCGTAGAACAACTTGATACTCATATTTGGTCTGTACCTTGATTATCGATCATTATTTTATTGAACATCAAATGTGGCGCAGATATTTATGGTCAACTTCGATGCACAGTTTGTAAAGCAGCGAAATGGTAGCTATATCATTGTGTATAGTAGGTTATAAGTAGTGAAGACGCCTTGGACATAAATACACGGCTATCTCCAAGCTACTCGGGAGCATCTTCCAAACAAATCGTCCACTCGCTCGTGGACCCATCATCCAACCGCGAAACTTCCGGCTTGATCCCAACAAACAACGTCCTGCAGTGCAGTACATCCACGCGCCTAGACCCCGGCTTGTCATCTCCACCCCACCTAGCCAGCCTCCTCCTCTTCGCCGCCTCCAAACCCGCCTTCTGGTCTTCCCTCAGACTCTTCACCTCCGCCGCCTCAAGCTTTCTTCGAAGATTACTGTACACCTCGCGAACGACGTCCTGCACAGTAATACACCTTGCTCCTGGCTGCGCAGCGACTTTGATCCGCCACATTAGGTCTTTGAACAAGAGCACCACGTGCTGGAGGTCAGGATCGGTCGTAGCGGGCTCGTGGGAGGTGTGGTGGATGGACGAGTCGAGCTTGGTGGAGAGATCGACGCGTATGGCGCCTCGAGCGTTAGGCGTCAGAAGCGGTGAAGCTTGGATTGAACTGTTGATGGCTGGAAGCCGGATAGTTGTTGGCCGTGGGGTAGGCGGCATCGTGGATGCGGCTCTAAGCGGGGGTGCGCTGGAACGAGCTGTGCGCTGTGACGTAGTAGGAGAGGATGGACTGTGATCATCGTAGACGATCGTACGAGAAGAGCTAGAGTATGAGACGGTCTTCCTCGAAGCGCACATGACAAAGGACGAGTGTTTGAAAGGTGGAGCCATGAACGACTTTAAGTATTGAGCTGCCGGAATGGATAGCTGTATCGCTGCGTCTGCGTCCAAGTACGCGGCTTGCTGTAGTTGAAGATATCTCGTTATCTGACGGTCCATGTATGAATACGCCACAAGTATGAGGCACAGCAATCACGCTGCGCCGTCATCAGGATGACGTTGGGACGACAGCAGTTTGGTAACTCGCATAGGAACGGTAAATAAACAGCCAACCTGGAATGAACAGCCGGAATCCGACAGCTGGCTGTGAAGGCGTCCTTGGAAGCCCTCCAAAAATGACATCCATCCCATGAGCAGGTCAGAAAGGCTTGATGCATGACTATGTGCAGTAGGTCCGACAGTGAGAATTGATTTGGAGTCTAAGGACTGCCTTTGAACAGCTTTGACAGCTACGCCAACACCGGCGCCAAAATATAGATAACAGAACCTCGGGTCCATTTGGGTGGCGCGATATACACAGCAGATACGCTTCGCGTGAACCCGAAGAGCGCGCGCGTCTACAGATAGCTGTGGCAAGCCAAGATAGCCTGGCCTTTGACCCAATCCAGTCACAGCAGTGGTCGGCGCATTCTGGGACCTATTAAGATTTCAATGCTAAAGCCGAGTGAAATAATGGAATTTCGGTACTTACTTAGTACGAGGAAATCCGGTCTGATTTGGGGCACTTCTTTCGCATTCGACGTCGGCAAGAAAAATAGCTATAGATTGAAGTCAACTGATCCAAATCTCGGTTGATATACTACGAAAGACTGGTTTATTAACGATTGGTCCAAATGAACAAAGCTTACTGACGTGACGTTCGATGGTGGCGGCACAGGGGGACTGCCTCCCAGATATGTTTCCTCAATGTCTCCAACATGCTTTGAGCGCTTTTCAGTTTCCGGAGCTCGACGGCTTCCAGACATAGCATGCATCGTATAATGCTACAGGCCTTGGACGAAACGATGTTTTCGCCGACAAGATGCTGGAGACGCCGTCTGTTGTACTGCTTGAGATCGCGCTTGCCACATTCAAGGCAATGTAGACGAGCCGGCGCTGGGGCTGCTAAAAAGGGTCTCTCCAGTTGGCGCGTCCCAGCTTGTCTATATCCCGGAGCGACCAGCCGAGATGAGTTTGCTGCCTTTTAAAAAAACGCGGTAAAAGGTTAAGTGACGCGTTCGTCCCTATGAAAGGGTCAGAAGTAAAATGGAGAAGATAGGAAACCGACGGCGGGCGATTTTCCGATGTGGCGCGACTTTTAGTTTTTATTCTCCAGATACCGTTGATGCTTTATGTGCCGTATGCGCCTGTAACATTGACCTCTAGCAGATTGTTTGCTTTCCGACGCGATGGGGGTGTCAGCTGCGAGCTTCACTTTGAAGTTTTCATAGACAAAATAAATTTTCCTTCTCGAAACCCGACTGAGTGAGGTGTATAAAGACAGTCGTTTCTGCCTTATGTTATTGTCTTCTGGAAGGCGCGTATAAGTGGTGACGCGTTGGGTGCACGACGAAGCAGTTGGCAAAAAGGGTGTGGGAATATCGCCGCTTTTGGACCAGACTTCCTTAGGCCAACACCAGGTTGTGCTTGGTGTTGTAATACTTGTCTTGCCTGCCCGCTAGCATTTGTAGCACATTCAACCGTCCTCGACTTCTGCCTTGGTTTCGAAAGTCGAATGTGGGCTGCCTCCTAAATTCATGCTGAAATATTAATCTCAACTCAGGCACAGCACTGCCACCGCTTTGCCTCCTTTTCCTTCCTTCCTTCCTTCCTTCCTTCCTTTCTTCGTCTTGACCAAAACGACCAACAGCATTCAACATAATCTACTCTACGCGCTTAATACACCCATGGATAACACTGACAATGGTATTGACGTGCTGATCTCGTCCG
>QLPD01001980.1:0-11730 GCA_003314085.1 Hymenopellis raphanipes
GTGAATGTCTGCAGTGTCTGGATACATTCTCGTGAATGTCTGCAGTGTCTGGATACACTACGGGGATTGGGCCCGGTCTGACTGCCTGAAACGGGTTGGAAACCTGGTCAAAACACGGTGTATCAGCCAAGCAGAAATCGAGCAGAATTAGAATGGAAATACTAGTGTTTTGTACTAATTCAGTCTGCGTGAAAGCTTGCCGAAATGTTAAAGTTTTGCTCCATATTCAACACGTGAATTTGCTTGGGAAACCCCATGTTTCGCATGGTGTTTCACATCAAGGAAACGGAGTAAATACAATGACTTTTGGTTCAAATTTCACAGCAATTCATTTGACTCAAAAGTCAGTGTTTTGTGCTCGTTTCAGTGAAGCCGAAACACGCCGAAAACCTTGTGATTCTCACTGCTTTTCACGCGGCCAACACGCGTCGAAAACGCAGCGTATCTACCCCATTTTGTTCTGACGAAAACCACGCGAAAACTCCAAGTATTTATCCTGTTTTCGCATAAGGTAAAACATATCAAAAACTTAACATTTTGCATCCATTTTCGCCAGGTTTCCGCTCAGCAGAAATTTCGCTTCATCCGGATGGCCGGACATCCGTATCCGGATCCGGATGTCCAGATTTCATGGCACGCCATTCGAACTCTCTTACACAGGTGGCATTCCTGTAGAAAGTTTCAAAACTTTCCGGACTGGAAAGTACAATGAAAGTCGCATGACATCCATGCTGTCTACGCGTGTGATGCCGTCCTATGCCGGAGCACTTAAATGGCTTAGGAATGCATAATTAAACTTAAGTTCACGTACTTATTCCAATTCAAAAATTATGATTGGGTTACAAGCTGCATAAGTCCAGTTTTCAAAATGAAATATTTTCCCCTCCAAGAACATAGAACACAAAGAGACGGGCTACCTGAAACACTTGCCTTGAAACTTTCCAGTCCGGAAAGTTTTAACACTTTCCACTAGAATGCCACCTGTGTTAGGGAGTACATTGCTACACAATCAGTCCGGGGCACTCTTTAAGGACTGTGGGCTCTTATTTACATACTTTGTACCATATTCATGACACTGTTGTCAGCATGGCAAGGAGGTGAAGAACTGTGGACCCGTATTTTTGAGTAGGCGCTGAAAGCACAATTGTGCAGTCCGCATACCACGCGCAAAAGTTTGGGTGAACTGTCTTAGTTGTATCGGGGATCGTCTTTGAAATCGGTGCCGCACGCGACGGATGCGAGAGGGTAGAGTAAGGCCCTACGGCCTACTCGATGTCCGGAAGAAGGCGGTAAGCATATAGCAATGCGCAGCAAGAAAGACGACGTACCAAGCGTCCTATAGGAGAATGCGAAGTGTGCGAGCGCGATACAGGGACACGACTAAGGAAACCATCAACAACGAGCTCAACATCCAGTAAAGCAACGTGAAGACTCAACGAGACCGTGTTCAACAGTGACAACAAATCTAGGACCAACAATTAGTTCACGAACACGGCGGGCACAACCAAGGTCATACCATGGTAGGATCATATCCGTCGTCGTCTGATTTATACCACCGGCACGAAACCAAATGTGATAAGGATGCGTCGCGGAGACAACGTCCCCAACAACTCTGGCGATGTCGATTACATTCTTGAGGTCTATGAGTGTCGTTAGTTAGAGCATGAGCACCCAATCAGCGAACTCCACGTACCATAGAAGGTCGTCTTTCATCGGGACTGGCAGAACAAACAGTTTGAGAATAGATTGGCGGGAAAAGTCGTCGTGGCTCGGGTCCATGGTCGAGGTGGTATGACGTTAAGGCTGGCAAAGGGAATGAGTGGAGTAATAGAAGGCAGTAAGGAGAGTTCACCGTCAAAAGAAGGCCCCAAGAGCTTGCTCGACGACTAACAGACAGGCGGGTCATGAGTACGGCCGTCAGAAACGTCAACAAGGACGTACAAGGCGGCTCTGAGCCCATACCTACAACGGAAGAGAATTCCTGTCAAAGTCCTCAGCGAGCTACTCTCCGTCAATGAGGAACAAACAGATATACCAGAGCGACGAGGGAGAAGGTGCGTCGCGGTAGGGGTAGCGCAGTCGTCGCCGTTGCCGTCGTAACGCCATCGGTGTCGTGGCTACTGTTAACGGTGTAGAGGTTGTAAGAGTAAGCCGAAAAAACAGCACGTTGATGCCGCCACCTGTCAGCAGACAGCGTGGCGTCGAGTTCCACCTCAATCTCCTGAGTCCTCCTCTCCTTGTGAGCCTCACAATCGTTGTTGAAGTTTTGTGGCCTCTTTGGAGGAGATATGCGTCCAGTGGGGCCGCCGGGGCGCTTCAAGCCCGAAAATCCATGAAAAAAAGAGAGCTGGATTAAAGCAGAACGATATCTGGTCCACCTACATCTCTTGGTCGAGTCGTCGGCGTCAGGTGTTGGTGGTGAGAGATCGAGGACGAAAACCTGCCTCGATCTCGATGTTCGGTCCGATAACCGGTCTTTGTGCCTTGTACCTATCTCATCTTATCTTATCTATTATTTTTTAAAACTCTTTTGTGTTATCCGAACGCTGTCTAATTTATATCGCGTCAAACGCGTCTATATACGCGTGTCTCGACGCGAATCAGTATTAGACTTCGTATAATGGCGTTTGCCGACGGCTGGACACGGAACCCTAACCAGACGTGGCGGATTCGATAAGCGCTGTGATCTTCTTACTTGCAAATGCATTTTCCTGCTCGACCTTCGTTTTGGAGACAGAAATTTAGGCAAACGGTAAGTTTGTACATTTCTCGAAAGTATAATTCGACTTCTTTCTTCACAGTTCGATCCTCGCGACATCTACGCCCGCTTTCAAAGTGCCGGCTTCAATAACGACGTCAAGCGTGGACGGTTTGCTATGGACCATGTCCAGTACGTCTTCTTCGCGTCGTTTTGCGGCTTACTTACCTTTGACTAGAGTCATGAAGGCTTCCTGGACTATCAAGAGTCGCCTTGTGCGCCGCATCCCCTTCCCGAACCATTCGCCTCTCTCGCATCTCGACGATCGGGTGCCTTGCATCTTTTGTTGCGCGAACGACGCTGTACCTTTTGTAGTCGAATCCCGAAGCATACTTGAGCCGGTTGTCCATCGTGTAGTCGTTCTCAACAAGGTAAGCTTTGAGCATTCATTATGGATTTTACTCACCTGTTTAGTTGTAACACCATTATTTCTCGTTCTTGTTCATTGCTGTATCTACTGTTAGTCGTTGACGATTCGCTGTCCGTTTGTTCTGAAGTCGTAGTCACCACTCATCGATATATTTTTGCTGTATGTACAATAGTTAACGCTTTCTACTGCTGTGTAGCGTCTATGAAGTTCCTTCGTAATCTTCTTTACAATTTTCGGGCTTCTGAGGTAGTGATGAGTGGTGTGGTCTCTTTGGCGGTTCGTAGCATCTGTTCTGATCTTAAGCTTCGAGGGCAAGAAAGGCCGGAAAGGGTTTGTGTACATGACTCGCCTATGCAGCCGGGGATTCGAGATGCTACAGTTTTCGAGAGATACCCCTCCCACGATAAGTATCCCACCGTCTGTCCCTCGACTGACTGCGACTTCTACTTCAACTCCTTTTCTTCTCACATCGGTCATACCCTTGTCTGTCGAACCTTGAACCCCTCCAGTCGTCCTCGTCTTCGCCTCTCCTCAACATCCTTATCCTTGTCATCCACAGCACCACCTACAGCCTGTCTCGCATGCTTGAGAATTTCCATCTTCTCCCGTTCGCGCTCCTTGTCCGCCTCTCCTGCCGGAAGCTCATCGTCGTCCCAAATCACCCCCCGGCTTCTCAAGAACCGTCGTCTGTGAGCGAATACGAGTCGCTTGTCCCCTCCTATGGCCAGACAATATCCCATTCTTCAACGCAGATTTCGAATACCATGGCGGCTCTACACAAACCTACCTTCATCTCCCCAGCACTTCGTCCAGCTCAACTCTACCGACACCACGGCAAAAAGAGCCAGCCACCGCCGACAGTGATCTCCTTCCCGTGATGAAGGAGAGCATTGCTCCCCAAGGATACGTGTTCCCTCAAGTACAAGGATCAACCGCTATCCGTTATGATCCTCCACCCTACCCACCTACCTCCAGGATGGCAGCCGTATCCGGAAGGTTGGAACATCGGAAACTCCCTCTTGTTGTCGACTCTGAACCCGCAAAGGAAACGCAAAGATTCTGAGAGGTGAGCTCCTTTTCGGGCTTGATGAGATTCGGAATCTAACGTCCTTCTCAGGGAGGCCGTAAAGGGAAAAGGCAACAAGAAGGCCAAAACAGGACAACGACACCGCCTGGAACTTCTCAGTGCGTGATCGCTTACCTTTGTCCTCGTCTCAAATCTAACAATGAAATAGACCGCGTATTGCTCTTCCTCCTACGCGTGCGGCCTGCCAAATCAAGGGCACTGGCAAGGAAATACAGAAGGACGGAACACAGCATTTCAACAGCGAGTGCCACCAAGGCGCGTTCCCGGTCATATCGATAAAATTGACCGGATTATTCCTGGAAAATGCGTACATGTTAAAGGTGGATGGATTAATGTCGTCCAAGTCCACAGGGTAATTATCGAGTGTCAAAAAGCGTCCAATCTGCAAGCCGAGTCAGTCGTCATATGTAAAGGAAACAATGAAAACGAGACTTGCCGATGGATCATAGAAGCGCGCTCCGAAGTAATAGAAGTCTTCAATCAAGTCCTTCCCCGAAAACTTGTATCGCGCAAGATCATCTCCTTCAATCATGACCTGCCCAAAGGCATCGTACTTGTATTGGGTGACGAGGTTGCCTTGGGAGTCGGAGACGGCGACGGTGCTTCCCAGATGGTCGTTGTGATAGTAGTATACCTCTGCACTTCCTCCCTCCTCGTGGGTGAGCGAAGCTCGACGATATCCATGAACTAGATACGAAGTGTGCGTCTTCGTCCCCGACGAAGAGATATTAACCTCGTACGTCTGGTTGGCATAGATCGTAACGTCACCGTTGGCACGAGTACACTTGATAAGGCGTCCACCGAAGTCGTACAACATACTCGTATCGTTGACTTGAATAAGGCGCCCTTGCGCGTCGTACTTCATGGTTTTCATCGCCCCGCCCGAACCGTCCAATTTCTCCAGGATGTTCCCGTCATTGGAGTAGGTAAAGGAGCACTCGGTGCCGCCGTCCGGGTTCTTGACGCTAGAGCGCTTCCAACCCTGGTTGACAGAGAGCTTGCCATCCTTTTCTGACAGGTTGCCAGAAGCGTCGTATGCATACTCTTGAGGCACGAAATCCCGGGCATTGGGATCGCCGACCGCAGATTGCGTCAATTGTCCTGGAAGCCCGACAATGCTTCAGTAATGGACAGAAAAGAAGGAGTAAAACTTACCGGATACATCATACTGGAACGAGACACTGGCGGACTTGTCGCCGTTATGCGCACGCTGATAGTCGTTAATCCTATCAAACTCATCGATCTTCCACTCCTGAAGGTGTACACTCTGGGTGCCCTTAGAGAGCTCGATACTCGAAATAGCACCATTCGCGTATATTGCCGCCGCCGACGATAAACCATTCCCGAAGTCGCATGCAAGAGGCCGGCCGAAGACATCTTCATACCGGCTAAGCGCGACAGTGGCTTTGACGGCATTGTCCGCGTCTCTGAGCTCCGCACGAGAGACAGACTCGCCATCAGCGAACAGCGCTCGGTTCAGAGTGCTACCGTCTGGATTGACGATAGAGAGCAGTTGGCCTAGAGGTGACCATTCAAACGACGTCGTGTAACTCTGACCGTCGACCAGAAGCGCGTCCTTGGTGACCTGGCCGCGGATATCATAGTCGTAGGTGTGCGAGACACCAGTCGACTCCGACGCGACAGACATAAGGCGCCCCTTGGCGTAATCGCCGCCCGTGTCATAGGTATAAGTCAACCCCTTCTCGTCTGGAGACACCATCAAAATGGGACGCTTCGCTAAGTCGTATGTCACAACATTCATGTCTCCGGTGATCATGTTTCGAACAGTAGTAAGGGAGTTGTCGTCATCGTAAATGAGGGAAAGATGGTTGATGTCCTTTCTCATTCCATTTTCGTCCTGAGAAATGCGACGTTCGACGAGGCGAGAAAGCCCATCCCAAGAGAGGGAGAGCTGAACACCGTTGGGATCCTGGATGTTGATAGGACGTCCCAAGCCATCGAAGGCCGTCTCAACCTGCTGACCAAGCTCATTATACGAGCCGACGACATACGGCTTCAGCAGATTATCGACGGAAGGCTTATCTGCATTGGGAAGATACAGGGTTTTACGCGAGGACATTTTCGTGGCGCTACCAACCAAAGAAGTCGCGACAGACTCGGACAGACCAGAAGCAAAGGTGTACTGTGTGGTGATCGTCGTCGATGGGAGGTCGGAGGAAGAAGGAGGAATGACCTCCTGGACAATGCGAGAGCGTGCATCATACGTGTACCGAGAGAACTCCGGCGACGCCCTAGCAAAGTAGTCCCGGGAAATAGCCGTTGGACGACCAGCACCGTCATATTCCGTATCACTACAGATGATATCTGCTGCGTCCGGCCTAGGACGTTCGGTGCGCCAAACCTTCTCCAGCCCATCCACATACTCCACGGTTCTGAACCATTTGTCCTGATCCCAGGCAGTCCTGGAGTCAGTGACGTGTGCAAACTGGTGATCCTCGAACAAATAGAACTCGGACTTGATGAGCGTCTTGCTCGCATTCGCGTCCTCCTGATAAGTCTCCTGCAAGCGACCGAGGACATCGTACGTGAAGGACGTGGAACTACCATTAGCGTCGGTAAATGACACCCCATTCTCGAGACTGTAAGTAGTAGTCTCCGTGAGGGAGTCGCCATTAGCGGAAACTAGAGTCGTGGAGGAGGTGATGTTCGAGTGCGTGTCGTCATACACAAAATCGCGCTGAGCCGGACCAGGCCCACGAATGACTGTCTCGTTCCCGACCGCATCATATTCTGTCGTTCGCGTCGACCACTCGCTGTCCTTCACCCAAGACTTCAACTCTTCTGGTGACTGGGTCCCGGAGACGTACGTGAACTGGCTATCTTTCAGAACAGTCCCAGAAGCATCTGTTACGACCTCTCGAGTTTTGTTCCCGATGACCCAAGTCGAATCGGTGGGATTGTCGTAGGTGGACGAGATGGTGAGAGCCGGGGTGCCGACTTCGGGGGAGACAATAGTAAGCTCGGTGATGTTACCGAACGGATCATATGTATAGGAGGCGTTGGCGGTATACGCTTTCGCGCCACCCTCGTAGTAGACTTCGCTGAGGCTGGACAACTGGATCGAATGATTGGGGTTGGCAACGACAGGATTCAGGATATCGTTCCAGGAGTAATCGCGCGTTTGCAGCATGTCGCCCGTCTTAGTCGTGGTCTCCGTCCTGTCCGCCTGCCCAATAAACGGGAACTTCTGAAGATACCAAGTTGACTCGGAGGTACCAAGAACCATCGAAGACTTGGTCATTTTCTCGAACCCCAGCCAACCACGCCCTTCATACTCGAACCTCGCATTTCGATACGTATACTCGGTCTGCTCCTTCACCGAGGCGTTGGCAGCGTACGGGGTGCTCGCGACACCTTTCACTACCCACGATGGGAAGTAAACAATCTCCGACCGAGTATGACTCGTGTTGGAAACCGTAGAAGAGGAAAGATCGGCGATGGAGGAAATGTTACGCGCCATGGCGTTAGAGGCAGCAAGTGGGACACTGGACACATCTGAGTCAGTCTCATAGGTCGTGTTGTCACTGAGGGGAGCGAATGTAACATCGATACGCGCTCCCAATCCATTGACATACCCGCTGAGGAAATCGACGGGCTGGGAAGAAGCACAGGGCATAGCTCTGATGTTGAACTTGCCCTGCACCTGAGTGTTCAGGAGCAAATCAGTTCGCCCTATGCCTCGAAAATCTCCCCATGTTGCGGAAAGGTAAGAAGGGCCTTGGCGTACTCCATCGATAACATCAAAGGACCCATCGCGATACCTGAGCATATAGATATTGGTACGAGGAGGGCTGGCATTGGGCATATTGAATGTATTGACAATGTCAAGAGTGTTCGTAGAGGAAGTGCGCGTGACGCCGAGATTGCCGTCGTACAGAACGTCGGTTTCGATGGCGGCCGGGGAGGGAAGAAGAGTGCGACCATCACTGCGAAGAACTTGAAGGACGAGATGAGAATTAAGAGTCTTCTTGGAGGCAACAAGGAGACTGGTCTTCCGTCTTCATCGATGGAGTAGGGAACGAAAGTCGTGCTCTCGCTCCAAGCAATGCTTTCTCCTGCTTGCGCAAGTTCATCATTGGGCTGGTACGTGAGCACTCCGTCCTGGGATTCAAGGAAGGAGATGTAGCAGTACTGTCTCCCATTCTTGGTCTTGGGCGTCAAGAGGAACACATCCTCCGCCCTAACAAATTATCAACTTCCCCTACTAGATATATATAAAGCAATGAACGTACCCGTTACCATTCAGATCCCCGACGACGACTCTCATATCGTCGACGGCTACGTTCGTAGGGCCATCGGCAGCATCCTTCGCTATAAAGCCCTTGCCATCGGAAACAAATTGCACAAATTGGATGTTCGAGCCGCCCACGCGGGAAATGTAAATCAGGCCAATTCGCCCATTTCCCTAAACCACCGGTCAACACCTCTACGCTTGAACACAAAGCAATTAACCTCGAAATCACCACATCTAAAAAAGCCATCCGTTGACTGCGGGGTGAACTTCAAGGAGGGCTGGGCTTGGAATCCGGTTGTAGCTGAAAGGAGGACAGTGATGGTGTAGACTCTTCCGCCCAACGAAATATGAACCTGCGAAAATCACACCAATGAGAAAACAAGTCAACAACGTGAAAATTTAATGTACCAAGTCGGTGGTTCCATCTCCGTCGACGTCCAAGGGAAACAGTGCGACGTGGTACGGCAAATCGGAGAATACAGAGTCGGGTGTAGAAGGGAGTTGACCACTCGCTCCGACTTTATGGCTAGCAATCCTGGTACGGGACATGCCGCCTACTGACATCATCGAGGCCAAAACGACGTCACTCTTGCCTGTTGCATTGAGATCCATAGATAAAATGTCGACATCGGCACCCAAGTACTCAAGAGTGCTCTCGGCCGCGGGCTCGTCGAATACAGCAGGACTACCATTCACCCAGTCAAACTGAAGGGGGCGAACTGAGGCGCCAGAGGGATCGACGAGGGTCAAGGATACAACACGGCTAACGCCGGTGAGAGGTGCCGCGTCGAACGCAAGCAAATGCTTGTGGACGAGATTGTCGCGAACGAGGGAGGAAACGGACTTGAGGCGCTGGTCGATACGTATCAACGAGCCGCCAACGTACTTGGTGGATATGTCAGGACGGGATTCGTATTCAAACATAATTTGGCGCTGGTGATCCATCTTGAGGGTCTGATTTCCGCCATACGCGATTTCGTTTAGATAGAAGGAGCCGTTCGTAGTGTCGTTGGTGTACTTGTAGGAGATGTAGTTGGAGAATGCGTCAGAGTATTGGGAAACTGCCCAGACACGGGTCGCGTCTTGGCCGACGGCTTTGATGTTTGAATCCTGAAAGGAAGGTTTAGTATACCAGCTGAGCAACTTACGATAAAGAGATACGAACTGCAGTCGTTCCAAAGACACGCGTGCTCCCGTCCGGGAGATATTCGGTCCACGACGTCGGGTTCTCTGGGTCGCCTGCGGCGACAAGCTTGGACCATTGTTCCATTTCAAAACGATATTCAGATCCACTGATATAAATGAGACGTTGGCCGTCGAGGGAGAAACGATCGTTTTTGTCGTAGTCAACAATGCCTACCTCGACGCGTTAAAGATTAACTGACATTACAAGTGGAGTACTGACCGCGATAACCATCTTGAGCCTTGGTTGCCGCGACGCGTTCAATCATTGACGCGCCTCGAAGCACCCAACCCATACCAACGATAGACGCGGTGGTTGCAGCAGAGTGGTACGAGAGTGAGAGTTTGGGCGCCATTTTGGCCGGAGGAACTTGCAAAGGGATATCGATAAGAAGAGAGCCATTCGAGTCGACAGAGTGCGAAACAGGAAGCGTGCCAACGATAGTGGACGCCATCTCGAGCAATGCTACAGTTTCAGAACTCAGCATTGCATCTTAAACAACTTTAAGACTCCAACATGAACGGCCAAGGTATGGCATCAAGAATGGTCCTGAATAGAACACTCTGGAACAGATAGAAGTAAGTAAAGGCTTAACAGAATGCATACCAGATGACGAACCGGGTGATCTATACTCGAACGTACGCCAGACGTAGGTGACTGGTGTTTGGAATCACGGTGTGGCGTTTGTCCCCGACTTCCATGGAATTGGATGAGCAAAATGAGATACTCTGGACCTCCAGCGTCCATAGGACCGTACATATCGAGAACCGGTGCTAGTAAGTCCATGGCATCGGAAGCAATACCGGACGAGGTGTCGGCGGTGGCGCAAATATAAGTAGATCGAGGGAATGAAGATTGATCTGGGAACGCGGAGAAGTCTTGTTTACAATGTTTGGGTATGCTAGGGATCTTAATTCCGAGTTCCTTATTGACTTGACCGAGATTGAAGGGGAGGACAACGTACATTGTTCCTAGAGTAATTACGCGGCGCGTAGGGTAAGCAAAGCTGCATGACCGTATGGGATAACTAGCCGTGAGCGGACCAAGCTGGTGCGAGTTGCCTGGGAGTCTAACGAGCCAATCCTCCGTCAGTGTAAGAACTACTATGTTCCCGTTTATCAAGCCGAAACTGTACGGATATACGCGCAATTTACAGATTCGGCGTTATCTTGGATGTCTGTAGGTCATTTGTTGAAGGGAAGGTGGAATTAATGGCGGATAGAAGGAAGGCGCTATGCGCGCCAGAGAGAGTCGCGTTAGGAAGGGAAAGGATTACTGGACTTGAGCTGCAGGATAACGTGCAGCAATGTGTGGAGGATGCGCGTCAAGAGGAGCTCGTAATCCAGAAGCATCATATAAGCGCGCTAGACGACGGAGACGGATGTGCTTCCACGTAGTTCAGCTCTGTGTTGGCCGCCAACATTCAGCGCGACTGCGAGCATCTGGGCGAACTAGTCCCCATACCAGCAACACCTAACATGCATACCATTGTAATTATAAGTTGCGTTTTGGAGCCAATATACACCCATACCTTTCGTCCCGGCTTGTTTTCCTTCCTCTTGCTCCCATTCGTCACCCATTCACGAACTTGGAGCGATTATATAGACCGAGCAGCACGCCGACTGGGGGGATGTGTGCACAATTAGGGTGTCCTAGTCAATGGTGACGAGGTCGTCAACCTCCAGCGTCGTGGTCGTCGTCGTTGGCCTCCGTCGTGGCACACTTGAGTAGAATAGACTTTTGAATAACGACACCGACTTTTCCGATTTGCGCTGATGACAGTAGTGGTCAAAGCTGGATATTTCCGAATTCGGCCGACGCGTCGATCTTCATCACCTGCTCCTCGCGAGACCGACGACGTTCTTCCAGGACGGAAACACGGTCTACTAGGTGTACCTTATGAAGCATCTCTTCAAGAATTGACATACTTCCGTAGCGCTACTCCCTATATCTCTCCACTCCTCTCTGGTCTGCCTAAGGTACAAGAACTCTCAGATTCGATGGTGCTCGCGCCAGAGATCTGTGAATCCTGCGGACCAAGTCTTGGCTACTTGCCTCCGTCAGACCGAAAAGCCTG
>QLPD01001981.1:0-36172 GCA_003314085.1 Hymenopellis raphanipes
GGTGGTATCTTTTGCAGGAACCCCAACTATGCCGCACCCGATTCAGCGCAGACATACGGCATCAAGGCGATCAGGAGGGATCTGCTGATTGTTGATACTCTATTCCAAGTGTGGGAGGACGATTCTAGGGCGCACAAAGAGGCATCTGTGTGGATCACCCTTGGCCTCACCGGTGTCAAGACGGGTGCTATGATTCCCAACTCGTCGCGTAACCAGCCTCCTGAGGATGTTGGTTTGAGTCTGGACTCCACCAAAGTCCTTGAGATCGCGGCGTCCACCGAGGTAACACTTTTTCCTACCCAGTGCATGTCATACTTTCCTGATCATGTTTTTAAGGGCGACGCTACCACCTCCGAGTCTGCCGATAAGTAGGAGCAAGGGATAGACGAATGACACGAAGTGAATCCTAGATTGAACCCGTACCGTATTGGCCCTCAAAGTCACTGTATGTTCTCTCTCGAATGAAAGTTCAACACTTTCTGTTTTCATCGGAAACGTGTGAAGCTCATCGTCACGTTTATGCTACCTCTCATGTCATGCGTTAGTGAGGTCGCGTTTCTACAGTGTAGACGGCTAACAGCGGCTTCAAGTTGGATATAATAACCTCGAGGTGGACACCGAGTTTAGATTCGAGGGACGACGGGTGTACGAGTAGATTGGGGGAAACACAAACACTCAGAAAGAAAGAAAGTAATACAAGCAGGCACTCTCCGATTCTCTCGAAAGGAAGATATCCAGCCTCGCAATACCTTCAATGTCCAGCGTGGTCTCTCGTGGACTCAGGTCGACCGGAGAAGACAGAGAATCTGAGTATCCTTGCGCCTTAATACGTCCATTCATTGATCTGCGGTTCGAACTCGTCTGTATGTGACTGTGCCAACTGAGATGCCTTGGTGAAGGTGATATGGTTCACCAAGTAACAAAGGTGAAATGGCAGTCAAAATCAAGTCAAGTCAAGTATACTCTCACTCAAACCAGTTGAGAATAAACATCTATATTGAACACAGTGAACTAAAAGGTGCAAAACCATCATCACTCAATCATCCGACTCTTGATCTATCTCGTTGTCAAAAACTCTTGGTCTCGCCTTGTCTACCACGACGATCTCCAACCCATCGACTTGTCCTTCACGCTCTTTCAAAACACGAAGGTCAGACTCCTCCAGATCCCAAGTCCCCGGTCCATCAACTTCAACCTCGACATAACGGAGCACAGAATCAACAGCCTCCGTCCGCCTCAGAACCGCCTCAACAGAATGGCCGCCCAACGAGATATCGACATCATCCCCACGTTCAGCGTAAACTTGCACACTGATCCGTTCAAGGAAAGGCCCAATCCGCATGTTTCCACCACCGGTCCTTTCGCAGAGAGCGTCGAATAATTCGGCGATATATCCAATTCGGTGTGGTTGGTGATGCACACAGAGCTTGAGAGACTTGAGGTGGGGCATGCACTGCAGCACGCGAGGCAGCGCAGAAGGGGGGACATGAGCCGTAGTCAACGAAAATTCCTCCAAAGGACAATCCGACCGGCCGAGGAAATCAACGAGATCATCAAGAATGTCCATTGGTAGCATATAAAACCAGGAGCCCCATCGCCGGGGCAGCTCCATCGAGAGAGTGCGAAGAGCAGGGAAGGCCAGGAATCGTAGGACGTACGTCCCTTTGCTCTGCAGTTTCAAATTCTCAACGTTGGGCGCGATTGCTATGGACTGCGGCACGCGGCTAAAGTCTCCCTCTATGCAGAGACGGACGTCCCGGAGTGTAGTGCTCCCGTGGAGCAGGTTGTTGAGATTGATGAGGGAAATCGAGCTGAATCTACTAGTAACCGTAATGTCAACCTTCGTCAAACAGTGGACAGACGGCAATGCCCCGACGTCGTGCATGTGCCACGTTAAAGTCAGTTCCTCTAGCAGAGGGAACTGATCCCAAGCTATGCGGGGACCAGCGCGATGGCGATTATCACCGAATGTCGCGTTTGTATTGATGGACAGTCGGCGGAGAATAGGAAACGTGATCGACTTCTCTACGAAGTACGCATAAAGGGAGAGAGGAAGTATAAGGTGGAAACTCGAGCATCTAGCTGAGACCTCCATGATGGCATCTAGAGGCTCCTCCTGGTGGACATTTGCGAAATCAAAAAAGACATCGAGAGGAAGGCCCGCACTGCGGCAGAACAAAGTCCGAGAAACCAGAGGACCGCACAACTGGCGACTCGGACAAGTAGCAACCAGGAAATTTAAGCTGCTCCTGCACCAAAATTGTCGGTTCCGGAGGATAACGGCGCGCCATCGGGAACATACTCGTGCGCCTGCCCAGAGAATATTCTTTCGGATTAGACCCGACCGCCAATGGATCCACCACGGCTCAGCTTCAGCTTTCAAAAAGATGAGGCCAATGAGTTCTGCCGGCAGGTCCTGAGCACGCGAGCGTTCAATGTGGTTAATGATTTGATCGGGTTCTTCTTTGGGTGTAGAGCACATAGGCGTAGACAAAGTCAGAGCCATGACTGTTCTACGCAGAAGGTCAGCGAAATGTCGAAAAAATGCGGGAAGGCGCATACCTGGTACTGAGAAATATGAGGTTGGTGGTAGCGGGAGAGAGAGAAGCAGGTTGTTTGCATCACAATAACGCCATAAAGTAGTCTACAATAAGTCAGGTGACGGCAACGTCACCCCACTGCCTCAAGTCCGGCTATTGTTCGACTACAATAACAAGAATGATTGTGAATAAGCGAGTTAATAGAGATGTATCACTTACTAGCGCACCACACGAAGAACGCCATATATATTTAATCATGATGCGAGCATGACTCTAGATGAAGTGTGGCGCAATTTTATCTAGAGCGGTGTATCCCTTTACTGCGCGTCGAGAAGCGATATGATTGAAAGATATCCGATGATAAAACCGCGCCCGCACTCGAATTCTCGTGAAGGTAGGTTGAGATCTACCGGCTCAGTTGACCATGTCGAACAAATGGTGCAAAGAAAGACTTACAAGAGTAAGGCAGTGAGAAGTTACCAAACAGCCTTCACACCTCCATGACAAGGAAGAAACGAACTGCGAGTCCATCCAATGTCGCCCTCCATTCCTCCGAGCTGGGAACACAAGTCTCCCCTGGAGCACTGCTCGGATCAACTCCAAAACCAGACAACAATGCTCACAGCGAAACTATTGTTCTAGGCCATCAAACCAAAATTCCACTTTAAGAATGCAGAGAATAAGAGGTACTGCCTTTGTCCATTTTAGTGGTCTTTTGATTGAAGATCCTAACCGAGCGTCCATAACCACCGTCGCTGAGGCTTTACCTGGAACCACCACCACCACTACCGCACACAACCGCTCAGACGGACTAGGAGAAGACCACCATCCAATCCCGTTTGTGGACGGCGTCGTTCCAGCCTTGGGACCTGCTCCGTCCGCCGGTACTCGAGCGTCAACCCCTTCGACATGCACGCTGCTCACAATGGCGCGCTTTCTCCCAAACACGTTCCGGCCTCATCCGCGTCATCTAACGCATCCGGTTTGTTGGCAATGCCGCGCCCCCCAGAGAACAAACACGACTCGCTGGCGCTTGTCGTTGAACCGAGGCTCAGCGGAATCTCGTCCACAATGGGAAATAGTTCGGATAAGCCACAGAAGCACCTCCCAGACAAATGCGCCACATCCAAGGAACCCAACAATGTCGCGTCGAGGAAACTCCACCCAGACTCTAGGCTCGCCAGAATTTCACGGGGTAGCCTTAACGAAGAGCAAAAGTACAATCTAAATGCGCAACTCGACGATACTCAGAAGACGGACCGAAAGGTGCAATCAGCCGTCGTCGGTGGCAGCGAAGCTTGCTCGAACGTCGTCCAAGACACTATCCCGGCCTTAGTCGATGACTCCAGCGTCCACGTCTGCAAATTCATTGCCCTTGTGGTCTTCACGACATTGAATAAATCTACCAGCACTATGTGAGTACGAATTCCACGAGCAGTATTGCCAGGCCACTAACATTCAGTCAGAGCCGCATTTCTCGGATCTCCGTCGTGCGCCCAGTTGACCGAATACATCTGGACCGCGAGCAACTTCTTGACTACCGAAGGATATTGGAAGGGCGGTCTGAGCAGCCCAGCAGTATTCCGTACAATCATTTACCTCTGGCGCATGTTCTCTTGCCCCCGCGACAACGTTGATTTCGAGACGATGAAAAACACGTTCGCTTTCTTCACCGTCCTCGGGGTCAAACATCATGTGGATGGCAGACTAAACTGCACACTGTTCTGTCGTCAACTTGGCACTCCCAACTTCGTTGTCCTCGAGAGACTCGCTATGCAAATCGTGGATTACGACATGCTAATCCATCGCGGGGACTGGACGGACTGTGGAAGCCGCCTTCGAGTGTGCATAGGGGCGCTACTGGGGAAAGAGAGCAGGGAGCTTGTTGGAAAATGGGTAAGCACGGTGGAGTTGTGTCCACCACCAGGCATAGCGCTCAAAAGAAGTTCGTGTATTACAAACGAGGCAAGAGCAGACGTATTGTTGGAGGCACTGGGTGCGCCAGAGAGAGCCGTATTAGAGAAGGAAACGATTATTGGACCTGAACTGCAGGATAAGGTGCAGCGGTGGATGCAGGGAGTGGAGGAGGCGCGTCGAGAGGAGCTCGTATTGCAGCAACGTCCTATAAGCGTGCTGGGGGACGGAGACGGCGTACTTCCGCGTCGTATAGCTCTGTCTTGGCCGCCAACGTTCGGCGCGACTACGAGCATCTGGGCGAACTAGTTCCCGTTAGTAGCAACCCCTAACGTAACACTGTGAGCCACATTTTCGCAGCGAACATGCATCCATACCTTTCGTCTCTGAGGTATCCTAGTCAATAGTGGTGATGTTTTCGACCTCCGTCACCGAGGTTGTGCTCATTTGAGAGCATACTTGAGTAGAATAATTGTAGAAATCTGACAAGTTTTTGTGTTGATGGCAGTAATGGTCCAAGCTCGAATTCGGCCGACGCGTCCGATCTTGGGAACTATCATCATGGTGGCTGCTCGCCCTCTGGATAATCCAAATCCGACTATTTTCAAAGCACCAAAATCTTCCTTCCGTCAATTCAATGAGAACGTCTCCCTCTGGAGCGACGACGAAAATGATGCTGAGGAAGAAGATAGTCCCATCGACTCCCAAGAGGTTTTTGGTAGGTCAATAGTCTACTCTAGAGGCATTATGAAAATATTTCAGACTTGATTCGCTCCATCTCGGATCCCGAGTTCCCACTCAGCTCTTTAGAGGACCTCCAAGTTGTATCCCTGGACCGTGTTTACGTCCATGGGAGAAACGTGACCGTTGAAATTCGTCCCACACAACCGCATTGTTCCTCCGCAGCTCTCATTGGCCTTGCAATCGGAGTGCGGCTTATGCGTTCCCTGCCTCCTGACTTTCGTGTCACCTTCACAGTGCAAAAAGGCAGCTATGTAAGTGACGATGCACGTAAGTAAGCGCTGATCATCATCGTTGCTTCCCAAACTGACTTGGGTGCGCCAGTATGCAAACAGCTGAACGATAAAGAGCGTGTTGCAGCCGCATGTGAATCACCGATGCTCATGAGAACGCTAGAGTCCATGCTCGAATATGCCCATAAACGAGGCACTACCTGATAGGTGTAAAGCAATAAACTGCGTCTTCTGGTTATTTCCTCGCCACACTGGTCCAGTATACATTCTAAAGTTCACGGCAACACAGTCGGCTAGCTATCCTCCGATCCCTCGAAGTTTCTGGAATCGAGTCAACTCGGCCTGCTCCTCTGTTGTGGCGTCTCTTTTCTTCGGCGTCGACGAATAAAAGACACTAATAAACAACTCACACTTTTATGGCACTAGACAGTTTGACCACGGGCGCCTGAGGAAATTACTGTCCCTCGAAAAGCATTGTAAGTAATGGGACCTTCTCGATGGATATTATCTCGCTTATCGTGTGTAACGATAGGTCTTCAAAGCTTCATAGCTGGCGGATCACACTAATCATACTGCCAGCCATTAAATTTGCCTGCAGCTTGTCGTTGTCAAGTGCATATTCGACCACTTCGGCCAATTTCTAAACGAGTTCATTTAAGGCACACGGTTGATGTACCATAGCCGAGATTGAGTCCTCCGGACGCACATGGCACTTCGAGATTCCGAATCTTTGTGGCGACTGTCAAGGACATGGAGTCTACGCCTCCGCTCCTCTCGAAATTTGCGGACATTGTGAATGTCAACTGATACCCCTCGCTGTTCGTCAAGAGTACGTGGGAGTCCTCAGGTCTATTCCGTCAACGGCAAGCCGCAACTTTCACTAGCGGATGATCATGTCTAAAGATAAGCGTTTGCGATGGAACCGGATAGAACATAGCGCTTACTCCGTTCATTTAGAGTTTCAGGAGGGTACCGGAGCTACAGTTCACGGTAGCGTAGAGGTATAACTAGTGAGCGAGGGCAAGCGCAGTAACTCGTTGAGCCCATCAGTCTTCTCACACAAATCGACACAGACACAGAGACGGGCATGGCAATCGCTGTTGGGGACGAGCAACTTCCCACCGCAGCATTAGCGTATAAACGCGTTAGATTCGCGAACAAGATGGACGACACCTCTGGTTTGAAAGGCGCATCTAATTACATGTCTACTTGGCGTCCCACTCGTAAGCTGCATACTTTTGTTGCCCTTGACAAGCCCTAATGGCCATCATTCAAAGTCGAGAGCGGGTGGTATTACCTTGGCCACGCTGCGACGAACATCATCCCTGTGTCCGGACTCGAGCCCATCCCCACTGGTCCATTTGGTATCATTATTCATGCGCTCGAAGACGATGCTCTGAGAGACGTTGCTTCTTGGGAGCGTGTATGGACCGACGAGGGCTCCGAAAGCGAAAACTCAAAGGACTACGCCCTCTGGCGCGGTGTCCCCCCTAACTCGGACTACGCCGTCATCGGTGGTATACTCAGTACTAGCGCCAACTATGCCCCACCCGATTCAGCTCAGACGTACGGCATCAAGGCGATTAGGAGGGATCTGCTTACCATTGACGCTACATACAAAGTGTGGGATGATGGTTCTGGGGCGCGCAATGACGCGTCTGTGTGGGTGACCCTTGGCACTACGGGTATTGGGACAGGTGCAATGATTCCCATGCCGTCGCATAACCCGCCACCTCAGGACATGGGCTTGAGTCTGAACCCCACCAAAGTCCTTGACACGACGTCGTCCAGTATCACTGCTGAGGTAACACTTTTCCACCAAGCGCATATGATACTTTCCTCATCATGTTTTGAAGGGCGACGCTGCCACCTCCAAGCCTGACGATACGTAGAAGGAAGGAGAGAAGAATGGCGCGAAGTGCTGAGTCCTAGCTTGAATCCGTAGTATATCGGCCTCCAAGTATCCTGCATGTTCTCTCTCAAATGAAAGTTCAACACTTTCTCTGTTTTCAACGGATGTGCTTGAAGCTCATGGTCACGTTTCTGTCCGTTGCGCTGCGCGTCTTGATGCCGAAGTCCAGTGCGCCCCTTTCAATATCGGTCCCTTACAAGACGAACAAGTGGCACCTAGATAAAGTTAAAGAGGGAAACCAAGACTCAAAATGACCAATAGCAAACCAAAATCAATCATATCCCATCCCTTCCTCCACCACTCCCAAAGCCCAGCCTTCTGCATTGTCTCCCCAAACTCTTTCACAGATTCAACTGCATCCAATCTCCCTGAAGTCACGGCCCTCTCCTTTCCCGTATTCTCCACTCGCACGGCTAGATGATAGTCCTTATACCGCAGCTCATGTACATGGTCGACCCAGCTCTGCACACCGTATTCCTTCGTGCCAGACACGTACATGATACCGGGTGCACCGACATGTATCAGAACGCCGACGTCGTGCTCGGCAGCGGCGGCGCGGAGGCTGCGTATCTTCCTCTTGGACGAAATATGATGCGTGCGAATGCGTGGTAGATCATGGTGGCATTGCGCATAGAGAGGCACGTGGGAAAGTCAAAGCGATTCAAGATGACATTGTCGTTTCATACAAGTACACAGTTATACAACTAATCCTAATAGTACAAAAAGCTGAACACAATTCTTACAAAGTCGGGGTCTCGGACATGCTCAAGTAGCGCGAGGCGCCCGTCGCGCGATACTCCCCGACGTCCAAGACAGTCGGCCTGAACGGATAGTTATACTCGCTTGCCTTCGACCCTGCCCTTTTAGCCAATCCCAATTTCCGACCCAGACTCGCCAGTTTACCAGGCTTCTGACCGCCTGGAAAGTTCGGATAGTACTTCCCGGAATTCTTGGGGTGACTCTCTGTATACTTGGAGGCCACCCAACCCAATCCTACAGAAATGTCAGAACCTCACATTCATCCAAGCAAATCATCGACTCACCGGAGACCGCTACTGTTTCCAAACTCCCCTGCCAATCTCCCATAAACAAGCTCGCAAATGGAATTATTTCCATAAATCCCTCCTCTGCAGGCCTTCCATGCACGGCGTTATCGACAACCTTCGCAGTCGCCTCTAAGCCTTTATTGATCGCATACTTCACAACAGCGTTCGTCGCCCACTTGCCGAATCCCGCCGCACTTTTCATAGTGAATGAGGCAGAGGGAAGTGCAACCTTCATCCCCGCTCCAACGCCTGCTGTCAGCGCACCGAAAAGGGCCCCAAGACCGATTTGTATCCCCCACTCTTTGTCAGATGCACCAGCGATGTCGGCGTTGAGACCATTCATACCCGCGGTAACGACGGCTGAAGATAACACACTCATGGCGATGCCGGCAGCCTGCCCAGCAACGGGAATGAACATGAGAGCAGCACCCACAACAATTAGAGCAACATCGATGAGCCTAAACAATGGTTAGAGGTATTCATTAGCAAAGCATAGCCAACACACCAGTGCCACCAAGGCGCGTTCCCGTTGAGATCGATAAAGTTGACGGGGTTATTCCTGGAGAACGCGTACATATTGAACGTGGATGGATTAATGTCGTCCAAGTCCACAGGGTAATTGTCGAGCGTTAAGAATCGTCCAATCTACAAGACTGGTCAATCGACATAAAGGAGACAATGAAACCAAGACTACCGATGGATCATAGAAGCGAGCTCCAAAATAATAAAAGTCTTCAATCAGCTCCTTCCCCGAAAACTTGTATCGCGCAAGATCATCTCCTTCAATCGTGACCTGCCCGAAGGCATCATACTTGTATTGGGTGACGAGGTTGCCCTCGGAGTCGGAGACGGCGACGGTGCTTCCCAGATGGTCGTTGTGATAGTAGTATATCTCCGCACTTCCTCCCTCCTCATGGGTGAGTGAAGCTCGACGATATCCATGAACCAAGTACGAAGTGTGCGTCTTGGTCCCCGACGAAGAGATGTTCACCTCGTACGTCTGGCTGGGATAGATCGTAACGTCACCGTTGGCACGAGTACACTTGATAAGGCGTCCGCCAAAGTCGTACAACATACGCGTATCGTTGACTTGAATAAGGCGTCCTTGAGAGTCGTACTTCATGGTTTTAATCGCCGCGCCTGAACTGTCCAATCTCTCGAGAATGTTCCCGTCCTTCGAGTAGGTGAAGGAGCATTCGGTACCGCCGTCCGGGTTCTTGATGCTAGAGAGCTTCCAACCCTGGTTGACGAAGAGCTTGCCATCCTTTTCAGACAGGTTGCCAGACGCGTCATACGCATACTCTTGGGGAACGATGTCTCGGGCATTGGGATCGCTAACCACAGACTGCGTCAATTGTCCTGGAAAATCAACAATGCTTCAATAACAGACAGAAAGAAAAAGAGTGAAACTTACCGGATACATCATATTGGAACGAAGTACTAGCGGACTTGTCGCCGTTGTGCGCACGCTGATAGTCGTTAATCCTATCAAACTCGTCGATCTTCCATTCCTGAAGGTGTACACTCTGGGTGCCCTTGGAAAGCTCGATACTCGAAATAGCGCCATTCGCGTATATTGCCGCCGCCGACGATAGACCATTCCCAAAGTCGCATGCAAGAGGCCGGCCGAAGACATCTTCATACCGGCTAAGCGCGACAGTGGCTTTGACGGCATTGTCCGCGTCTACGAGCTCAACCCGAGAGACAGACTCGCCATCAGCGAACAGCGCTCGGTTCAGAGTGCTACCATCTGGATTGACGATAGAGACCAGTTGGCCTAGAGGTGACCATTCAAACGACGTCGTGTAACTCTGACCGTCGACCTGAAGCGCATCCTTGGTGACCTGGCCGCGGATATCATAGTCGTAGGTGTGCGAGACACCAGTCGACTCCGAGGTGACAGACATAAGACGCCCCATGGCGTAATCGCCGCCCGTGTCATAGGTATAAGTCAACCCCTTCTCGTCTGGAGACACCATCAAAATGGGACGCTTCGCCAAGTCGTATGTCACAACATTCGTGTCTCCGGTGATAATGTTTTGAACAGTAGTAAGGGAGTTGTCGTCGTCGTAAGTGAGGGAAACATGGTTGATGTCCTTTCTCATTCCATTTTCGTCCTGAGAAATGCGACGGTCGACGAGGCGAGAAAGCCCATCCCAAGAGAGGGACAGCTGAACACCATTGGGATCCTGGATGTTGAGGGGACGTCCCAGGCCATCGAAGGCCGTCTCAACCTGCTGACCAAGCTCATTGTTCGAGCTGACGACATACGGCTTCAGCAGATTATCGACGGAAGGTTTATCTGCATTGGGAAGATACAGGGTTTTACGTGAGGACGTTTTCGTGGCACTACCAACCGAAGAAGTCGCGACAGACTGGGACAGGCCAGAAGCAAAGGTGTACTGCGTGGTGATCGTCGTCGATGGGAGGTCGGAGGAAGAAGGAGGAATGACCTCTTGGACAATGCGAGAGCGTGTATCATACGTGTACCGAGAGAACTCCGGAGACGCGCTGGCAAAGTAGTCCCTGGAAATAGCTGTCGGACGACCAGCACCGTCATATTCCGTATCGCTACAGATGATGTCTGCTGCGTCCGGCCTAGGACGTTCAGTGCGCCAAACCTTCTCCAGCCCATCCACATACTCTACGGTTCTGAACCATTTGTCCTGATCCCAGGCAGTCCTGGAGTCAGTGACGTGTGCAAACTGGTGATCCTCGAACAAATAGAACTCGGACTTGATGAGCGTCTTGCTCGCATTCGCGTCCTCCTGATAAGTCTCCTGCAAGCGACCGAGGACATCGTACGTGAAGGACGTGGAACTACCATTAGCGTCGGTAAATGACAGTGGTTTCCCGTTCTCGAGACTATAAGTAGTAGTCTCCGTGAGGGAATCACCGTTCGTGGAAACTAGAGTCGTGGAGGAGGTGATGTTCGAGTGCGTGTCGTCATACACAAAATCGCGCTGAGCCGGACCAGGCCCACGAATGACTGTCTCGTTCCCGACCGCATCATACTCCGTGGTCCGCGTTGACCACTCGCTGTCCTTCACCCAAGTCTTCATTTCTTTGGGTGACTGGGTTCCGGAGACGTACACGAACTGGCTATCTTTCAAAACAGTCCCAGAAGCCTGTTTAATGACCTCTCGAGTCTTGTTCCCAATGACCCAAGACGAATCGGTGGGATTGTCGTAGGTGGACGAGATGGTGAGAGCCGGGGCGCTGACTTCAGGGGAGACAATAGTGAGCTCGGTGATGTTGCCGAAGGTATCGTATGTATAGGAGGCGTTGGCGGTATACGCTTTCGCGCCACCCTCGTAGTAGACTTCGCTGAGGCTGGACAACTGGATTGAATGATTGGAGTTGGCAACGACAGGGTTCAGGATATCGTTCCAGGTGTAATCGCGCGTTTGCAGCATGTCACCCGTCTTAGTTGTGGTCTCCGTCCTGTCCGCCTGCCCAATGAACGGAAACTTCTGAAGATACCAAGTTGACTCGGAGGTACCAAGAACCGTCGAAGACTTGGTCATCTTCTCGAACCCCAACCAACCACGCCCTTCATACTCGAACCTCGCATTTCGATATGTATAGTTGGTCTGCTCCTGTACTGCGGCGTTGGCAGCGTACGGGGTGCTCGCGACACCTTTCACTACCCACGATGGGAAGTAAACAATCTCCGACCGAGTATGACTCATGTTGGAAACCGTAGAAGAGGAAAGATCGGCGATGGAGGAAATGTTACGCGCCATGGCGTTAGAGGCAGCGAGTGGGACACTGGACACATCTGAGTCAGTCTCATAGGTCGTGTTGTCACTGAGGGGAGCGAATGTAACATCGATACGCGCTCCCAATCCATTGACATACCCGCTGAGGAAATCGACGGGCTGGGAAGAAGCACAGGGCATAGCTCTGATGTTGAACTTGCCCTGCACCTGAGTGTTCAGGAGCAAATCAGTTCGCCCTATGCCTCGGAAATCTCCCCAGGTCGAAGAAAGGTAGGAAGGGCCTTGGCGTACACCATCGATAACATCAAAGGACCCATCGCGATACCTGAGCATATAGATATTGGTACGAGGAGGGCTGGCATTGGGCATGTTGAATGTATTGACAATGTCAAGAGTGTTCGTAGAGGAAGTGCGCGTGACGCCGAGATTGCCGTCGTACAAAATGTCGGTTTCGATGGCGGCCGGGGAGGGAAGAAGAGTGCGACCGTCACTGCGAAGAACTTGAAGGACGAGATGCGAATTAAGAGTCTTCTTGGAGGCAACAAGGAGACTGGTCTTCCCATCTTCATCGATGGAGTAGGGAACGAAAGTTGTGCTCTCGCTCCAAGCAATGCTTTCTCCTGCCTGTGCAAGTTCATCATTAGGCTGGTACGTGAGCATTCCATCCTGGGATTCAAGGAAGGAGATGTAGCAGTACTGTCTCCCATCCTTGGTCTTGGGCGTCAAAAGGAACACATCCTCCACCCTAAAAAATTATCAACTTCCCCTGCTAGATATATATAAAAACAATGAACCTACCCGTTACCATTCAGATCCCCAACGACTACTCTCATATCGTCGACGGCTACGTTCGTGGGGCCAGAGGCAGCATCCATCGCCGTAAAGCCCTTACCGTCGGACACAAATTGCACAAATTGGATGTTCGAGCCGCCCACGCGGGAGATATAAATCAGGCCAATACGACCGTTTCCCTAAACCGCCGTCAACATCTCGGAAAAGCTTGAGCGCGAACCAACTAACCTCGAAATCACCACATCTAAAAAAGCCGTCTGTTGACTGCGGGCTAAACTTCAAGGAGGGCTGAGCCTGGAATCCGGTGGCAGTTGAAAGGAGGACAGTGATCGTATAAACCCTTCCGCCCAACGAAATATGAACCTGCGAAAAATCATGCCAATGAGAAAACAAGTCAATAACGCGAAAAATTAATGTACCAAGTCGGTAGTTCCATCTCCGTCGACGTCCAAGGGAAACAGTGCAACATGATATGGCAAATCGGAGAATACATAGTCGGGTGTAGAAGGGAGTTGGCCACCCGAACCGACTTTATGGCTAGCGATCCTGGTACGGGACATGCCGCCTACTGAGACCATCGAGGCCAACACGACGTCACTCTTGCCTGTTGCATTGAGATCCATAGGTAAAATGTCGACATCAGCACCCAAGTACTCAAGAGCGCTCTCCGCCGCGGGCTCGTCGAATACAGCAGGACTGCCGTTCACCCAGTCGAACTGAAGCGGGCGGACTGACGCGCCAGAGGGATCGACGAGGGTCAAGGATACAACACGGCTAACGCCGGTGAGAGGTGCCGCGTCGAATGTAAGCAAATGTTTGTGGACGAGATTGCCGCGGACGAGGGAGGAGATCGAGTTGAGGCGCTGGTCAATACGGATCAACGAGCCGCCAACGTACTTGGTGGATACGTCAGGACGAGATTCGTATTCAAACGTGATTTGGCGTTGGTGAGCCATGTTGAGGGTCTGATTTCCGCCATACGCAATCTCGTTTAGATAGAACGAGCCGTTTGTAGTGTCGTTGGTGTACTTGTAGGAGATGTAGTTGGAGAACACGTCAGAGTATTGGGAAACTGCCCAGACACGGGTCGCGTCTTGGCCGACGGCCTTGATGTTCGAGTCCTAAAACAATCGTTGAATATACCGACTCAACAACTCGAGATAAAGGGATACGAACCGCAGTCGTTCCAAAGACACGCGTGCTCCCATCTGGGAGATATTCGGTCCACGACGTCGGATTCTCTGGGTCGCCTGCGGCGACAAGCTTGGACCATTGTTCCATTTCAAAACGATATTCAGATCCACTGATATAAACGAGACGTTGGCCGTCGAGGGAGAAACGATCGTTTTTGTCGTAGTCAACAACGCCTACCTCGACGCGTTAAAGATTAACTGATATTGCAAGTGGAGTACTGACCGCGATAACCATCTTGAGCTTTGGTTGCCGCGACGCGTTCAATCATTGACGCGCCTCGAAGCACCCAACCCATACCAACGGTAGACGCAGTGGTTGCAGCAGAGTGGTACGAGAGTGAGAGTTTGGGCGCCATTTTGGCCGGAGGAACTTGCAAAGGGATATCGATAAGAAGAGAGCCATTCGAGTCGACAGAGTGCGAAACAGGAAGCGTGCCAACGATAGTGGATGCCATCTCGAGAAATGCTGCAGTTTCAGAACTCAGCATTGCATCTTAAACAACTTTAAGACTCCAACATGAACGGCCAAGGTTTGGCATCAAGAATGGTCCCGAATAGAACACTCTGGAATAGATAGAAGTAAGTAAAGGCTGAACAGAATGCACACCAGATGACGAACCGGGTGATCTATACTCGAACGTATGCCAGACATAGGTGACCTTTGTTTGGAAGACGCTGTGGCGTTTGTCCCCGACTTCCATGGAATTGGGTGAGAAAAATGCACAAGATACTCCGGACCTCCAGCGTCCATAGGACCGCACGTATCGTGAACTCAGAACCGGTGCTAGTAAGACCATGGCATCGGAAGCGATACCGGACAAAGTGTCGGCGGTGGCGCTAATATAGATCGAGGGAATGGAGATTGATCTGGGAAAGCGAAGAAGTCTTGTTTATAATGTTTGTGCACGCTAGGCACAACAGGGATCTTAACTTCGAGTTCCTTATTGACTTGACCGGGATTGAAGGGGAGGACAACGTACATTGTTCCTAGAGGAATTACGCGCGCGCAGGGTAAGCAAAGCTCCACGACCTTATGTGGGATAAGCGGGCCAAGCTGGTGCGAGTCGCCTGGGAGTCTAACGAGACAATTCTCGGTCAGTACAAGAACTACTATGTTCCCGCTTATCAAGACGAAACTGCGCGGATATACGCGCACTTTACAGGGGCGCTATGTGCGCCAGAGAGAACGGCGTTAGGAAGAGACAGGATTAGTGGACCCAGGCGTGGGGGATGCGCGTCGAGACTCTCGAGGAGCTCGTAATCCAGCAGCGTCGTGTAAACGCGCTGGATGATGGAGACGACGTCCTATTGAGAAATGGTTGAGCACAGTGGAGTTGCGTCCGCCAAGGGGCATAGCGCTAAGAGAAGTGCGTGCGTTACGAATGAGAATAGAGCAGACATATTGCTGACAGCGCTAGGCACGCCGGAAAGACTCGCATTAGGGAGGGAAAGGATTATTCGACCAGGAATGTAGGATAACGTGCAGGAGTGGATGCTGGGCGCGGATGATGCGCGTCAAAAAGAGCCAATGATCCAGCAGCGTCGTGTAAACGCGCTGGATGGTGGAGACGAGGTCCTTTCGGCGGCTCTCGAAGGCCCAGTTTTCATGGACGACAGCGTTCGGCGCGACTGCGGACACGGGCATCTGGGCGAGCTAGTCCCGTTACCAACAACCTAACATAACTTTGTGAGCTACATTTTGGTATCTGAGCCGACACCTATACCTTTCATCTCTATATCTCCATTTTTATAATCTCTTCAAGGTCGCGAGGATGATTCATGGGACGTAGTGGATGGGAGGAAGAAGATGGAAAAGGAGCAGACCGAGTCGGCGACGTGTGCACAGATGGGGTGGGGTATCCTAGTCGATAGTGGGGTCATTGTAACTTGAAACCTCCGCCGCCGTGGTCGTCGTCGTTGAAGACCATGCTTGCGTACTTGACTGTGATAATTGTAAACGTCAAGCCAGTTTCCGAATTGTGCTGATGGCCATACTGGTCCAAATTATCCGTATATTAGACGTGGAGGGCCAGGGGTACCCCGGGTGCGGGTCGTCACGTTTTTTTTCCAGCGGGTGGCGTTGGCAGTGGCCACCGGCTTTTTGAAGTGGTTTAGCCTCGCACACTATTTCTCCAACATGCGTTGAGTGACTCGAACGTGCACCCACATCGACGTAACTCAGTAGTAAATGGTTTACACTATATTCTTCTCCTAAGTAGTAATGCATGTCTTGATTTGGATTTGATTTGGATGTGCATGCTGCGTCTTCTGTTGGATGTGCACGCTGCGTCTCCAGTTGGATGTGCACGTATATTCGATCACGACGCGCACGCCGTCTTCAATCTTGATCTGGACGTGCACGCGAAGTCTCAATTTGGATGTGCACGCTTGATTCGGATGCGCGCCTTCAGGCAGGAACAGTCTCAGATAGGGTGGAGAGATACGGGGCAAGCAGTAGAGTTCTGGATTTATCTAATCAAAAATATATATTTTGTACCTATACAAGTCAAGAAGTCAAGGTTGAACTGGTGGTGGTGGATAATCGATCAAGGCTGGAGTGCACAGGAAGTTGAACGTGTGCATTGCGATGGCGGTTGGACGTGCACGTCGTGATCAAGGTCGGCGTGCACGTCATGATCAAGGTCGGCGTGCACGTCGTACTGGGGGTCGGACGTGCGCGTTGTGATGGCGGTTGGACGTGCGCGTCATGATGGGGATTGGACGTGCACGTCGTGATGGCGGTTGGACGTGCGCGTCATGATGGGGATTGGATGTGCACGTCGTGATGGGGGTTGGGCGTGCGCGTCGTGATCAAGCTCGGCGTGCACGTCGTACTGGGGGTTGGACGTGCGCGTCATCATGGGGGTCGGACGTGCGCGTTGTGATGGTGGTTGGACGTGCACGTCGTGATGGGGGTTGGGGTCAGACATGCACGTCGTAGAGCCCAAATCGCCAGCACAAAACCTCATGAATCATGATTGATGATGTTATCTCTAGCATCCACATCACGTAGCCGACACGACTCCATACGAGTAGTTGACCATATCCATTAAGACCGTGATATTGAGGACGACCACGGTCCAGTGCATAGCCTAGCGACGATATGAAGCTTTGTGATCATGATTAACCGCACCGTCGAACATCTTGTCTAGTCAAGGGTCAGTATATCGAATGGTATCCAGACGATGTGATGACGGCTGAAGGAGACTTAGGGTCTGGAGTAAGTAAAAACAAATAAGTCCGCCAACGAAAACTCATAAGGAATGTCCTTTAGCCTTCAGTACCATCGACAAGGCGACAAGGCTCTCAAACTCATTCGTCAATGACAGTAGAGACGTGATATACAAGAACGGGACAGAACTAGAGGGCCGTAAAGAATCAACTAAACGAACAATGGTAATGAAAAGGAACCGCACCTATCAATCCGAAATCGTGGCACAAGGAGGTTTAGTTTATTTGTGAGGCGGCTTCACTTATGCTGGGGGTCATTGACAGCGAGTGAAAGCTGAATGACAAGGCACTGGACGCCATATCGCGAGAATAACTCGAGGACCGGAGGGTACTTGTTTTTGTGGGCCACGCCAAGCAGAAGAGTGAAGTCATTTAGCAGAGCAAGTCGTGGCCGAGCATATGAATGTATGTCATCCTAAGGTCCAGCCAGTGGAGTTCACATCGAAACAGAGTTTGGATACTAAAGCTTTGGCAAATGATGATAAGCAAGCCGACGTCGTAATGGTTGGAACCTTATTTAAACCTCCCGCACACACCGTCTTCTCTCTAACCGCCTCCCGTGACGATCCTCACACCGTCTCATCCTCGCGCCGACTCCCCAGGAAGGTGTCTCTTCTCCTTCAGCATTCTCTCTCCATGACGACAGCTCCACCGCCTCTGGCGAATTCAAGGCCGTCTCCTCCTTGATAGGAGGCGGTGGCGTGACCTCCAACTCTTCCTTCGAGAGGCGCATGCGGGTCGTATATCTGCGGGAGGCGTTCTTAAGGGGACTCGGGAGTAATTAATGAGTACGAGTTGGGATACTCACATTCTTGTAGGGAGCATATTGACAGGGGGCTACAGGCCAAAGAGCCAGAAGTCGGAGCGAGTGTTGTACACCCTGGCGCACGTCAAGACACAGCGCTTGTGTAACCCGACTTGAAGACTGTCAAAGTAACAGTTAGTTCATGTCCGAATTGTAATTGAGAGTTACTGACAACGTTTTCAGAATACAACCACCATTATCATCTCCGCTCGGCAAAGAATCTCCCATCTGAGCCGTCGGTTCAATATCCTGGCATACGGTGTCGAGTGTCGTCGTTGGTAGACCAAGGTCAGGGCGAGCATTGCTTGCAACTCCCTTCGGTCAGACTTTGGCATAATTCTGGAACAATTTGTTAGTACAGGTGGTAGGATAATAATGAGAACATGCCTGTGAAGCACGAGCCCATACACCTTCGTGGGTGGTACAGATAGACAGCGCCTTCGAGTCTAGCCGGAAAGTAAGTACTTTCAACTGAAATGTTAACAACACCACAAGCAAACTTGATACCGCCACAGGCAGGGGATACATCAAGACTATCCACAGCATGATGTCGGTCATGGACTGGCTTCGCGTAACACTTGACGCATTCTGAGAAGGTTGTCAGTTGGAGTGTAGTCAAACTGTAAAGATAACCTACCTCGATGGAAGCGCGAATGCCAGCGTGAGCAAGGCTATCTTCTAAAACAATACACAGTCAACAATGAGTTAAACAACCTCACAGCCGCTCACCGAGCCATATCGCGAGTGCAGTAAGCAATGATTGTCTGAGGTTCAGCATGAGCATATCAACGTTCGATAGAGATCCGATGACTTACCTGAGAGACCTCCCAGGCCCGCGAAAGCACACCAAGGACGGCGATGTGTTTTGCTGTTGTGAAGCGCCGTGTTGTAGCGATAAGGCTGTAAGTCGATGGAGGTTGGACGCGCACATCGTGATGGAGGTTGGGCGTGCACGTCGTGATGGGAGTCGGACGCGCACGTCGTGATGGGAGTCGGACGCGCACGTCGTGATGGGAGTCGGACGCGCACGTCGTGATCAAGGTCGGCGTGCACGTCGTACTGGGGGTTGGACGTGCGCGTCATTACGGGGGTCGGACGTGCGCGTTGTGATGGCGGTTGGACGCGCACGTCGTGATGGGGGTTGGACGCACACGTCGTGATGGGGGTTGGGCGTGCACGCTGTGATGGGGGTTGGGCGTGCACGTCGTGATTAACATCGCAATTAACCGTGGACCGGGACCCGCATCTTTGTGCGTACAGGCGGCATCTTTACATGTGGGTTGTTAATTAGGCGCATGTCCAGGTTATGATTGGTGACCTACCAGTCCCTGACAGCAACCAAGATACAGCAAAAGAAGACCGGCGCGAAACCAAAGTGATTCGCGTATACAACCATTGTCGTCCCCAGCAGCTCTCCATCTTAGCCGTCCATTCGGTATCCACAGTGCAAGTGGACGACGGTAGTGCATCGTGGGTATCCAGGTACAGTCCGAGTGTTGTCGCTCATGAGCCTGTGTCGAGCAGTTAGCTTGTCCCCAGAAAAAGAGTGGTGGCCACTTGCCCGTATAGAACCAGATGACAGTCAAGGTACGACTAGATCGTTTTGATAAGTAAATGAGAATGTACAAGAACAGAACGACGACCGACCTCTTGCTTTGATCATTTATTGATGTTCGAGGCAGAGAACGTCGGATCTCTTGAAGGAATCGGCGATAAAAACGACGCGTACTGAGCGTGCAGAACAAAGCTGGTCTGCACAAAGGAGGATCCATCAGTCAACGGTTAAGGTCGAACAATACAGCGTGCCTTCATTCCAGGATCCAACACCACCCCTTTTGGAATAAGTCGTTGGCGTCGTGCTTGAGGCGTAGCACATCAGGGTGGTCGATGCTAAAAGACAGATAGGCAGTAAGTCAACGCGAACGTCGTTGGACGCCGTGCCGCATCCCCAATCCGTAATCCTAGCTGATTGGGGAGGTCAATGCGTGGCTTCGTGTGGTGTAAAAGAAGACTACGGCAAGGGTTTGTTTGAGTACCAACGGATAAGAAAGAAATCCGAGCTTACCAAGCATCAGGACTCGGAGTCAAGCCGCTCTGTTATTGTTAGCAAGCCCGTCGACGGCGACGACAAGAGAGAACAAAGAACTTACTAGAGCACCCACCATGACAGAGTGTTATGTGCACATCCATGGGGGACGTGTGTACCCACGCCGTCGGTTGACATCACCGTGCACGCCAGGAATAAGTTGCGACGTGCACGCCGTCGCTGACAGCATCGTGCACGTCGAGAATAACTTGGGCCGTGCACGACCCGTACCTGACCCGTACCTGGCCCGTACCTGATCGGTGCCTGCCCGCTGTTTCTAATACAGGTATAACCTCCACTGGTCAAGGCTGGATATCACCGAATTCGGCCGACGCGCCGATCTTCATCACCTTCCATGATGTGCGCTTTCAATCGAGAAATTTGAGGTCCTACAGTGACGGCAACCCAGTCTACTAGGTCTACCTTATGAACCGTCTCTGGAATCGACATAATTGCCTGGTGAACTTTATCTAACTATTCGACATGGGCGCTTCCGTGGCGATACTCCCTATACCTCTCCACTCGTCTCTGCTCTGTCTAAAATACAAGAACTCTAAGATTCGATGGCGCTAGACAATCTGACTGGGTCTCTACGGCAAGCGGATGCGACTGATCATACTACTAACCTTCAAAGTCACCTGCCTCACGTTGTCAAGTGAACCCTCGCACTTCTGTAATTTCCAAATATTGAAGATACACGTTCAACGAACCGTGGCCGACTGCGAGGTGTAACGCATGCCTCAGGGAAACTACGCTAGAGATAGAACCGAGCTCGTCGACCAATTCAACAGTTACATATCGCCGGCGGCAGCTCCTACTAGTCCCCCATCAGCGCCTAGACTACCCGCAGTAGTACGAATACGAACCACTCCTCAGAAATATCATGTCAAGAATACCGGCTACTCCTTGAACACGAGTCTCCTTATCGGTTCGCTCCATCTGGTCAATGGACGTTTTCGCTGGCAAATTCGACCAAAGTCAACTTGAATCAATCGCTTCCAGGCTCGCCTTGAACTCGCCGATGGACACTGGCCAAATAAGTATACGTTAATCCTGAAGTAGCTAGTCCAAGACCGAGTTCAATATTTGTTATCACTTAAATGGACAGCGCTAGAGTACGAGTGGTTGCGTTGCTTCTGACAGCAGCCATCATGATTTCTCATCCATCTCCTCACTTCTTCTGTCCCGACGTCGGAAGGGAGCCAAGTCTTCCGACGATATTGAAAGGACGTCAGCACGGCACCGCTGCTGGCACCTGCAGAAGTATTTCTTGGTATGCCAGGCACTCTAAAATAACTCGGAGCGCCATCTTCCGAAGGGTACGTAAGGTGTTGGAAGATTTCAACTTCATGATTCATCTTTGTCGTGGATTCCAATGAATATCGTGTTCTTAAATAAAGACTTACGGTGAGTACGACATCGATGAACGCCCGATTGTATCGGGCGGTACTGTTACTCCTGCTACACAAAGATGATGTGCTACGGTGGCGCTCTCCTAGTTATACCTTTACATTGTGCTGGGTTGGGTTGGCTTGAGTTTCCATGTATATGAGTTTGAGCAAGTGACAAGTGTTCCCACGCGGCACTGGTGACGAACCAAATTTAGTACGTTCTGTCTTGCTCATGACCGCCATCTCCCACCAGGTACGCATATCTCTACATATCCCATTAGATGTAAACTGCATAGACCAGACCAGGACCTAAATACAGTTTAACATCGCTTGTTTTCTGGACGTTTCCTCACCCGCATCCACGGTTCCTGTCCAAGACTTTCCACTACAGATTCTAGAACTCGCCAACTCATTTCACGGAATGAGTCAGAGCGTTTAAATGTTGTAGCTATCCCCTAGCGGACCTGTCTCTATCTTTCGCCAGACATTACTCCGCCTCGACGTCTTGATTTCACCCCTGACATAGCACGACTGGTGTGGCAGTCTCCATGCGATCTTCTTCCGACTTCATCGCCTGAACGAGCTCCGGGGAAATTCTGCTGGAGCTCTTCCATCGATACTTATATCGTAGCGGATACGGAGACTTTCTTCAAGTCACAGACCCTTCACAGTACAACTTATACTCATACGATGAATCAGTTGACCCCTCCTTCGAAGACAGATGGCTTCAAACAGTGAGCATCGTTTACCTTGCCCACACCAGGGGGTGTAACTCACACCGTTCACAGCCAAGACTTTCCATCTTATTCGAACACGGATATCCCGATGCCTGGCGAGTGGTCGAAGTATCCGACGGTTCTCAATTGGACCGTTGGAATATACGCCTACAAGACTGATCTGCAATCCGAGGTGTGCATCATCATGGTGCACAGCGGCAGCATCCAATCCATCATCGCCGAAGTGCAATTGACGCACAAGATCACGAGCGTCAACAACGGATCTGGGTCGTTCGTGAACCACTTACCCAGGACGGATGACGGCCAACATGATGGCCAGAATTACCGGTGTACGTAGACTTTCTCCAATTTTGAGAACTTGGTGCTCATCCGTCCTTTCTCCAGATACGATTGACTTCAAAGACAATCTCAATCTTGTGGACCAGAACTCGAATCCTTTCGAGTTTTCTGCCGCCTTCCAGGATGAATATATACGATCTGGATTCATTGAGAATGGAGAGTACTCTGGGAACGAAGTCGTCTTCTACCTCAGCAAGGCTCCGTTGGCGTCGAGTCGTGCGCCGGATGGGCCTGGTGTAAGTTTCATTCAATGGACCGCCATGTCGGCATACTCAAGAAATAGCATAGGTGTACACTCAACAGATCCACGGGCTCACCGAGTTCAAGTGCGACCTCAAATCCAGCGGCACGTATGACTTCAGTATGTCTTGATCTTGCACCCTCATCCCGTGTACTCACCCGTACCAGAACTGTCATTCGACGCCGGATCGAGTCCTGTCACGAAGAACATCACGTTCTCGCTGTAAGGATAGTAGCAAGCTGGTGCTTTGTTAATGAATCATTCGCTCTTTCGTCCACATGTGTGTCCACGGTCTCACGCCAAAGTTCGAGATACATCGCGCGCGCCACCAGAAAAATGAATTAGCGAAGGCAGTCATTTATTCACGCCTAATGGACTGAAGACATGGCCACTGGACAACCACTGGAACGCGGCAGCCGGCCTGTGCGGTGCTTCCTACATGCCGCCGGCATTCGGGCCGCTATGGGCGAACTTTTTTTGTTTCCTTCCATCACGTTCCCAAATTGCTTCTAAGGCTTGTGTCCCCTATGGCTATAGAGCGCGTAGCGGCCTGGTCTGTCTTTCTATAACTTTCCTCCTTCCTGAATCGAAGACTCATATGGTGAGTCCCGCTTCCTCTAACATGCGCGAGAGGAAAGTGGCACACCAATTTTCTGACTTTCTTCAGAGTTTGATTCGGGGGAAATGCCACCCAGAAACGCTTCTATCCGAAATGACAGACGAGTTCTGTGTGAAATGTCTGAGTCGCTGGATAACGCGAGGATTGTGTGCAACTGTTGTGGCGTATAATCTTTCCAACTGCAGCGTTAGCGTATAAATACCTCGTCTCCGAAAACAAAATGGCGGATGACGCTGGTTCTGGATCGCGGACTAACATGTCGAGCTGGCGCCCTAATCGTAAGTTGTTAATTATACCATTTACTTTTTCAGTATTGAGTATGTTCGTTAGTCGAGAGCGGATGGTATTATCTTTCCCAAGGCGCCGAATCCTAGACCAATAGTGCACCTAGAGGCATAATCGTTCACGCGCTTGAACCTGACGCTCTGAGGGACGTCTCCTCTTGGGAGGGGGTGTGAGACGATGCTGGGTCTAAGAAGCGTCGCGACTTCTCCCTTTGGCGCCGTGTTCCTCCTAATGATGACTACGTCGTTGTCGGCGGCATATTCAGCGTGAATGCCGGCTGGGCTCAGCCCGATTCGCTCCAGATGCGTGGTATCAAGGCGATCAGGCGAGATTTGGTTGTATTCGACGATACATTCCTGGTTTGTAACGACGCTGATTCCGGGGCAAACAAAAACGAGTCGGTGTGGAAGACATAGAGCCGGTACGGAGCTTCGCCGTACGTGTTGATCCCGATGCTTGGACATGGTGCGCCCCCGAGGGACCGAAGCTTCTCGTCAGTCCGCAATAAGACCTTAGAGATCAAAACGTTTGCGGGTGTGGAGGTATGTACCTTTTTGCAAGGTTGACAAAATCTAACCTATCTTTGTAGCAAGACCCAAACCAGCTAGCCGCACGGAACCCTAACCCAGCCCTACACCATCATTGTCTAAACGTTTACCCTCTGAAGACTTAGCAATGCCGAAAACCAGTCGAAGTCTGGTATCCGTCTCACCGATGATTGCCTCAGCGCATTGACGGCACAAGCTTTTTGGATTCCCACAAATCCAGGACAGATATGTACAGACGATCGCCTTAGGAGTTTTGAATTGCTTTGGCTCCGACAGCACGCCTCTACTGTAGTGGACGACACGGGCATAAAGCTTGACTTCCCCTACAGCGACTGGCGGTGTGCGGGAAAGGCGTCTTAAGCGGAGACTGCGATGGATACCAGGATAGTCAGGTCCAGGACAACCTTCCAATGCACGGAGAGCTGTGGTGGTCGTGGATACGACGACCGAGTCGCTGCGATCTTCCATGGGTTAGGACAGTTTCAACTGGTAGAAGCAGCGAAGTGTTGTCCTCGCACGGAAATGCGACCGTACCGCGTCTGGTGCGGTGTAAGAGCGATTGGATGCCATAGCAGGTATTGCGGGTACGTGTTCTTTTTGATTCGAGACAGTGACCTGATTTTGGGACAGGATTCAGATGACTAACCTCATGACTATGTGCCACATTGAAGTAACGACCTCCTTCCCTCCCTTCTATTGCCAATAATGATGTACGGATAGAATGCCGAATGTATATTGGACGCGAACACGGAGAACTTCATTTGTTCTAGTTCTAAGGAACTCGACATACCAGAATATGTCGTTTCCAGTAATGTACCTTCTTCTCGACGCAGAATTCCTCACACCGACTGACCATGTCGTAAACTTGGACTTGAAGTTTGTGGATCGCTCGCAAAGTGCTCCTCCGATCCCCTCAAACTCATCGTAGGGCGTAAGAATCCCGATGCCCACATCCCCAATTGGCTTGTAATCGTTGCCTTCTGCAGCTACGTACCGCTGCTGTTCGGATACACCAGATCATGTCATCTTTGGAGTTTCCGTATTCATTCTGTTTTCGAGTGCTCGCTATTCATGCTCTTCTTCCTGCGACGGAGCCGGAGAGAGCGTGACGTGAGTTGAGAGGGTCGAGTTTGCGTCTGGGCCCATACAGCATGCAGTGCAAATGCTGGCAAAATATAAGTATTCAAAGGAGGGGTGAATAGCCCCTCCACTTCTTCAGGTCGTTCTTCTCCTTACATCCCACTTGCTCAGACACACAGACATGACAACTCTCGAGCCCATGCCTACCGCCGCGCTGGCCTATAAATATGTCACCTTCGTTAACAAGATGGCCACCGACCAGTATTCAGCTGCGACAATGGACCTTTCCAGTTGGCGCCCCAACCGTATGTTGAACATTTAAATCTCTTCTCAATGTTGATCGTACTTTGACAGTCGACGCCGACTGGTACTATCTCGGGCAAGGCGCAGAGTCCAACTGGGACCATGCTCCTCTCGGCATGATCGTCCACGCCCTCGAACCCGACGTTCTCCGTGATGTCGTCCGTTGGGAGCGGGTAGGGATAGCAAAGGCCAGAACAAGGCCACGCACTTTGCCCTCTGGCGAGGTGTTCCTCCTAACGATGACTACGTCGTCGTTGGGGGCATATTCAGCACCAACAAAGACTGGGCGGAGCCTAACTCTGAGCAGACGCATGGCATTAAGGCGATTCGGAAGGACTTGGTAGTGATGGATGACACGTTCTTAATCTGGAATGACAAGGGTACCCACGTCATCCAGGACGGCTCCGTTTGGAAGACGTGGGGTCGGTCAGGTCCTTCCCCGTGGGCGTTGATTCCCAGGAACTCGCATAACGCACCGCCGAGGGATGTGTCATTTTCGTTGAATCCTGACAAGACGCTGCCTATGGAGGGAGAATGGAAGTGGCCCAAGACCAGTGCTACGGTAAGGTTTTGTCTTACGAAGCTGGAAGTATATGTCTGATCCTCCCGAAGGTCAAGGAGGCCGTCCACTCGCAGAAGAAAGATGTTGTCGGTAGCAAGTGATGAGTCTAGTCTTCGAATCTATGCAACCTCTTGTACTTCGTGAATGAATGATGGAATACTGTTGTGATTATTGCTTGTACTTATGAGTTTATTGACGAGTCTTCGAAGAGCGTCGAATACAACACTGTCGATTGACCAATCAAACTTGAAGATGCCCATCAAAATATGTTAATACAGTCTCTACTTGAGGCTCTACGTGGAACGTAATTAACGGCACCATTCTGAGCCGCTCCGATTATCAGCCTCACGGTATGCACTGTTCAAAGAGCTTTGAACAAACAGTTACTTGGTTCTGGTAACACCTACCTCGAATTGTAGTTTCCTGATCATGTTATTGAAGGGCGACACTACTACCTCCGAGTCTGCCGATAAGTAGACGGAAGGAGAGAGGAATGGTGTGAAGAGCTTACCAAATGGTCATGGAAATCCTGGTTTGAATCCGTAGTGTATCTGCCCTCCAAGTCGTCTGTATGTTCTCTGAAAAAGTTCGACACCTTTTCAGATGGAAGCTAGGTGTGAACCTCATTGTCATACTTATACTGCTCTTGTCATGCAATAGTGAGATCGTGTTCGAATGTAGACGGCTAAACAACGGTTTACTCTAGACGAGCACCTAACCTTCGGCAGCTCGGCAGGTTAGCCCGTTCGACTCGATCACGTTACTCGTCACCTCTTGACAACGAACGGGCCTGTTACGAACCACGCTGAGCAGCTGCCGCGAAGCGGGCTCAAGGTTCTTATGCCCTTCATCACGATGTAAAATAAGTTTGACTTGAAGCTTTTTCTCAATTCTACGGCTCATACCTTTCATTTTCCGATGGATTAATCAAACACTTCCTCTCAAAGCCTCCTTCCTAACATCACCACTCCTCCGGGATAACTCACTCCGATCAGGCCTTAACCAGGACTGTACACAGGGTGTATTTTCTGCTTAGGAACTGAACCATTGGCAAGTAATTCAATTTACGAATCGGTTGAGTCAAGCTAGGTACTACCCTAGATCAACCTCATGACTACTCGCAACATTATCTTACTCCAGCTATCGTCAAGTACGATGCGATGAAGTGCGAGTACATGACCGCCGGACTGACACCGGACGCGAACATGAAGAAACCGATTTGTTCTCCAATACACTGGATACCATGGAACTTCTCATTCCGAACATTTGTGGCGGCTGTCAATGTCATCAGCTCGGACTCTTTAGATCGTTCGCCGCAAAGTTCTCTTCCTATTTGGCGTACTGTAAGTATACGGGTGCAAGAGCTCCGAAATCCAGAACGCTCACAGATCCCCAGATGGCTGGTTATCACTTCCCGCTATGGAATCCTATCACTTCGTCTTGTAAGTCTCTGTATTCATTCTGTTGTCGAGGACTGTCACTGATAGGACCGTTCAAGCTCCTCCTTCCTGCGAGGGAGCCGGAGAGAGTGTGACGTGGACTAAGTCAGTCGAGTTTGAATACCAGTTCGACTGAGGTTCATCCCGGCGGCAATGGCAGAGTATAAGTATTCAAAGCATTGTTGAACAATGTCTCAACTTCTGCAACTCGTTCTTATCCCTCTATCCCACTCAGAGACACAGACATGGCAACCACCGTTATGAACGACACGAAGCCTCAGCCCGAGAGCCTGCCCGACGCCGCCCTGGCCTATAAATTCGTCACATTTGTGAACAGGATGGCCATCGATGTTGAGTTACATGGGTCCATGACCCTTTCTAGTTGGCGCCCCAACCGTATGTTGGATGTTTGAATCTTCGTTCTCGATGCTGATCGTACATTGACAGTTGATATCGGCTGGTACTACCTCGGGCAAGGCGCAGAGTCCAACTGGACCGACGCTCCTACCGGCATCATTGTCCGCGCACTGGAGCCCGACGCTCTCCGTGATGTCGTCGGTTGGGAGCGCATATGGAAGGTCAATGGCATATTAGAGGGAACATACTGTGCCCTCTGGCGCGGTGTTCCTCCAAACGAGGACTACGTCGTCGTCGGGGGTATATTCAGCACCAACAAAGACTGGGCGGAGCCCACCTATGAGCAGACGCGTGGCATCAAGGCAATTCGGAGGGACCTGTTGGTGATGGATGACACATTCGAAATCTGGAATAACCAAAGGAGCCCCATTTTTCCACCCGTTGCTGAGTACGCCTCGGTTTGGAAGACGTTGGGGGGGTCTGGGGCCTCGCCGTCGGCGTTGATTCCCATGAATTCGTATTTCGCGCCACCGAGCGATATATCGTTCTCGTTGGACCGTAGCAAGACCTTGTTGATCGAGTCCTCTACGCCACGGTAGCAGTATTTTCTTCCACATGAGTAAACATATCGCTGACTCCCTGAAGGGACGAATCCATCTCAGAGGGCGCCAGCTCGCAGAAGGAAGATGTCGACGGGTGAAAGAGGGACGCAAGGAATGATCAAGTTGGCTATAAGCTCTGGTGTATTGAACATATTAAAGTACTTGAGTTTATTTCTGTACGAAATGAGTATTTGTATCTTCGTCCTTTGACTCAAAGTCGGCGAACATGGTATGACAACTGAACAAGGGTCACTCCTGGAATCGAGGAGTCGGACAAGTCGCGCGGCATAGCATGCAGACGAAGTCAGCTGCCTGTGTTATGAAAACGCTCTTCCGACCCCACTAGACACTTCACGTAGATATAAGAACACAAACAAAGAAATTAGAAGCGAACTGGATTCACTGACAAGTCCGCCTCCAATACCGAAGTCCATTTACATCATCACCTTGCGAGATAAGAAGGTGCCACCTAAACAAATTGAAGTTGGAATCCAACACTCAATCTGGCCAATAACAAACCAAAATCAATCATATCCCATACCCTTCCTCCACCACTCCCAAAGCCCAGCCTTCTGCATTGTCTCCCCAAACTCTTTCACAGATTCAACTGTGTCCAATCTCCCAGCAGTCACAGCCATTTTCTTTTCCGCCACCCGCACGGCTAGATGATAGTCCTTATACCGCAGTTCATGGACATGATCGACCCAGCTTTGCACACCGCCTTCCTTCGCGCCAGACACGTACATGATACCGGGTACACCGACGTGTATCAGAACACCAACGTCGTGCTCCGCGGCGGCGGCGCGGAGGCTGCGTATCTTCTTCTTGGACGAAATATGATGTGTGCGGATGAGCGCGTGGTAGATCATGCTGGCATTGCGCATAGAGAGGTACGTGGGAAAGTCAAAGCGATCATAACATTAATCCTAATAGTACAGAGAGACGAACACAATTCTTACAAAGTCGGGGTCTCGGACATGCTCAAGTAGCCCGAGGCGCCCGTCGCGCGATACTGCCCGACATCCAAGACAGTCTGCCTGAGCGGATAGGTGTACTTGGTGGCTTCCAACCCGGTCTCTTTTACCAATCCCAATTTCCGACCCAGACTCGCCAGCTTCCCAGGCTTCTGACGGCCTGGCAAGTTCGGATAGTGCTTGCCGGCAATGCCAAGATTACCTTTATACGACGAAGCAGAAACATCAGACCCTCACATCGTCCCAACAAAATCTGCAACTTACCGACCCGTACTCCCGTTTCCAACGCCCCTCCGGCCAATCGAAACCTCCACCTTCGCTGCATACCCAGATTATTTCCAGCAAACCCTTCCACTGCATTATCGACAACCTGCTGAACCACGTCTAAGCCTTTATTGATCGCACCCTTCACGACAGCGTTCGTCATTCTTGGCTGCTCCTGCAAGACTTATCGCAGTGAATGAGGCAGCGGAAAGTGCAATATGTACCGCCGCTCCAGCGGCTTCTGTCAGCACACCGAAAACGGCCCCAAGACCCATTTGTATTCCCCACTCTTTATCGGATGCGCCACCAATGCCGGCGTTCAGACCTACTATACCCGCACGAAGCACGGCCGCTGATAATGCACCCATGGCGATGACGATGATTGGCCCAACAACAGGAATGAACATGAGAACGGCACCTGCAACGATGAGCGCAACATCCATGAGCCTAAATTATGGTCAGAGGTATTCTTGAGCGTAGCAAGGTGACACACCAATGCCACCAAGGCGCGTTCCCGTTGAGATCGACAAAGTTGACCGGGTTATCGAGAATGCGTACATGTTTAACGTGGATTGAGATCGTCGAAGACAAGGAAGATCATCCATTCCCGAAGTCACACGCTAGAGGCCGACCAAAAAATATCATCGCGGCTGAGCGCGACAATGGCTTTGACAGCATTGTCCGCGTCCGTAAGCTGTAAGCTCATCACGAGAGAGGGACTCGCCATCAGCGAACAGCGCTTGGTTCAGAGGGCTACCGTCTGGATTGACGATAACAAGCAGTTGGCCTAGAGGTGATGTTGAAGGAAAAGGCAGGGATAAACCTCCTTAATAACGCGAGAGCGTGCCTCATACGTGTACCAAGAGAACTCCGGTGGCCAGGGAATTACCGGAGGAGAAACAATGAAATGGTTGAGCACGGTGGACGCAAATCATAGCACTGAAGCGAAGCTCGTCCGCGTCGTCCAGCTGTGCCTTGGCGACTCTTGGACGCCCCGTTGGCATGGCCGACAGCGTTCGGCGCACCGGGCGATGTTGCGCAGCTATTGGTGTGTCGACGGCAAAGGTCTGGTGGCGTGCATTGGCGGCGTGCGGTGATGCGTACTCGTCTATAAGGTCGTCGTACGACGCCTTGACCTCGTGTGTTGGGATGCCAATCCTGATGCTGCGCATTGGAAAAGTCGTCAGTGTAGGCGTTGGCCGACATTGGGGGCGGGAGAAGGACTCGACAGTGGGTCGACCTGCGATTTGAAGGACTGTAAAACTTCTGAAAAGAGTGATAGAAAGGAGTCTGACTATTTTGAGCCACATTTTAGTAGCTAATATGCCCCATACCTTTCGTCTCTGTATTTTTTCCCTCTCTTACTCCCAGCTACCACGACCCATTACCTGTTGACGACCTTGAAGCGATGATATGGACAGCAGCGCGCCGAGTCGGGCGACGTGCACACAGGTGGATGTCCTAGGAACCACAGTCATCGTGGTCGGCGGCGTCGGGCAGCGTAATTGCATTCTCGAGTAATTGTGTAACGTGCTGATGGCGGTAATGGTCAAAGCTGAATACTTCCGAATTCGGCCGACGCGTCGATCTTCCTCACCTGCCATGATGGTCAATGGACGTGCTCGCTCGACAGTGCCCACACTAGTCCAGTATGCATTCCAAAATTCACGGAAACACAGTCTATTCAAAGTATTCGGGAATCGACAGAGAAGTTGCTCAACTGGGTGGCCAACGGCTTTGCCTCACCTTTCTGCGACGCCTATGAATAAAATGCACCAATACTAAAGCTGGCTTCAACTCAAGACGGAGAGATGACGTGTTTCTTCTTAAAACCCCTCGCTAAATCCCTACTCAAGAATGAGTTACTTACGACGTGTCGGGTTAAAATGCCAGACTTATGTCGGACATGAACATGGAGAACCTCTCCACCTGTCTCTGGCCTGCTACAAGAACTCCCGGATTCGGTGGCGCTAGACAATCTGACTACTGCTTAGCATACTACTACTAGTCTTCCTGCCGTACGTTGTCAAGTGAATTCACTCTCACTTTTCCCATCTCTAAATACTGAAGATAGACGTTCAACGAACCACGTCTCACGCTCGAGATAGAACCGAGCTCGTCGACTAATTCAACATGTCGCCACCAGGCCGGGTAACTAAATGCGAACCGGCATCTGTCTTCTACTGCTGAGAAACTGAGCTGCTGGTTCGCTTCGTGAACGTCTTGCCCAGGCAATTGGCTCCAGTATGTAAACCAGGCTAACCTCATGACTATATGCCAAAAGTAAGGACCTCCCTTCTATCGCCAACGATGATGTTACAAAGTACGTAGACACAATGCCGGACTTACATCGGACGCAAACATAGAGAGCTTCATTTGTTCTCAGGAACTCAATATGTTTTTTTCAATGACGTGTCAAGCTCTTCTCGACCCGGAACTCCCCATTCCGACTGTCCGTGCATGTCGTAAACGTGGACTTTGCTCATCGCTCGCAAGGTTCTTCTCCGATCCTCCTGAACTCGGCGTACACGCGTCGCCAATTACCTGATAATCATTGCCTTCTGCAACCTACCGCTTCTATTCGGAATTTCGGATAACTGGTTCCTGTCGTCGTTGAACTCTTTCATCTACATTCTATTGTCGAGGACTCTCACTGTTAAAACCGTTCACGCCCCTCCGTCTTACGATGGGGCCAGGGAGAATGTGACCTGAATTGAGTCGGTCGAGTTTGAATCTGGGGTGCCTTCCGATGACGACGCCACATACAGCGCAAATGCTCGTGGCGTCATGGAGTCTACGCCTCTGTTCCCCTCGAAATGTGCGGAAAGTGTAAAACCTTATCAACCCAAAATGTTAACTGATTCCCCACAGCGTCACTCAACAATATATGGGACTCGGAGTCCTCAATAGCGAATGCTTATGTCTAAAGATAAGCCTTCGCGATGGAATCGGATAGAACACGAGACTGCTCCGTCGAGTCAAGAGCTTCGCGAAGGTACCGGGGCTACAGTTAGTGGTGGCGTAGAGGTATAAATGCTAGCATTACTGACTGCAAGCGCAGTAACTCGTGGAGCCCGTCAATCTTCACACACATCTCGACTCAGACACAGACATGGCAGCCGTTGGAGACGAGCAACCTCAGGCCTTGCCCACCGCGGCGTTGGCGTATAAACGCGTTACGTTCGTGAACAAGATGGACGATACCACTGATTTGAAAGGTATCTGGGATATTTTTACGAAGGTCATGGCTACTTGGCGTCCGAATCGTAAGCTGGTTAAATTTGTTGCCCTTGACGAGCCCTGATCACCATCATCTGGCAAAGTCGAAAGCGGGTGGTTTTACCTTGGCCAAGGTGCATCCAGCTATGCCGCCGGAACCACCCCTCCTGCTCCATCCGGCATCATTGTCCATGCACTCGAAGATGACGCTCTTAGAGACGTTGCGTCTTGGGAGCGTGTATGGACCGACGAGGGGGACAACAGCCAAAGCGTGAAAGACTATGCCCTCTGGCGCGGTGTTCCCCCCAACTCGGACTACGTCGTCATCGGCGGTATACTCAGCACCAGCGCCAACTTTGCCGCGCCCGATTCAGCCCAGACATACGGCATCAAGGCGATCAGGAGGGATCTGCTGGTTAGTAATCCTGTACAGAGGCTGTGGAATTCCTACTACTCTCAGTCGCGCAATGACGCGTCTGTATGGGTCAGCCTTCCCACTACGGGTATCGACACGGGAGCAATGATTCCCACGCCCTCGCTCGATACCCAGCCGCCTCAGGATATGTGCTTAACTTTGGATCCCACGAAAGTCCTCGAGATTGCATCGACCAGTGCGACAGAGGTAAGAGGTGTTTCGTCAAGACTTGAATGTCAGATCCTTACTATGTTTTACACAGGGCGACGCTACCACCTCTGAGTCTGCCGACAAGTAGGAGGATGGTGTATAGAAATGGTGTGAAGAGCCTGCGCGGGCTGGCTGTGTCATGAATTCTAAATTGAAATCGTAGTGCACTTGCGCTTGAAGTCTCATGTATGTTCTCTCTTACACGAGTCGATACTTTTTCTGTTTTCTACGAACGCGAGGTGTGAGGCTTATCGTGACGCTGATGTATGAAGTTGGGCGACGCATCAAGCATCGAGTCAAGTTCGGCACCGACAGCAGCAAGTCGATCTCGATCTCGATATTACTCGTTCTCTCTTAACAAAGAACCACCACGTTGTCGACTCATACTATTGTTAATCAGTTCTCAGTTGTCACTTTGGGAAGCCTATCGACAATGATTGAGCTGTTATTGCTGAATTAGGCCAAGTTTCGACTGCCGCGAAGCGGGCTCAATGCTGCTTACGCCCTTCATCACAACTTGATTTGTCCAGTCATAAAAATTTCTTAGATTGTACGGCTTACAGGTCTATTTCCCCGATGGATTAATCGATGCGCGCCAAACAATGCCTTCCAAACGCATCGCCACACTAAATCCTACCAGGCCTTGTCCAGGAATTTTCCAAGGACGTCTGTTTCTGCTTGGGAACTGACCCATTCAGCCGTCGTTGAATGGCGATTCCAGAACTCTCCATGCCTCTGAACAGTTAGCCTCTATGCCTGACAACGTCGCTTAATAAGAGCATCCTGCCGTCCAGTCGGTGGTCGTCTGGAGCGGCGCGCAGAACAATCGCCTAATACCGTTACGACACCGTCAGCCTAAATCCGATGGTTACCATGCATCATGACCTTTTCGACTCTCTGCTTTCCACGGCCCTTCTCCAAGTAGAACGGAGTCCATACTGCCTTGCGAGGATTAGAATAGCGCCTACGTCTGCGACGCGTGCTAGATGGCGTAGGGACAGTCCCAAGTGGTGTCATCCAGAGTCGTCAGCATCAAGCGGATGTAGGAGAACAGCACTGAGAATGCCTTTGGTGACGGGGCACTTCCAGAGAAAGAAAGTAGGAAAGTTGCTGACAAATGCAGGGTGGATGAAGGAGTGGAGGCGGCGCGTCGAGAGGAGCTCGTGATCCAGCAGCGTGTATAAACGCGTCGGGGGACGGAGACGGCGTACTTCCGCGTCGTTCAGCTCCGTGTTAGCCGCCAATGTTCGACATGACTGCGAGCATCTGAGCACGCTGTGAGCCACATTCTAGCAGTCAACAGACCCCCATACCTTTGTTCTCGGTATCTTTTCCACTACGGGGTAAAGGGACCGATTATATGAGCAGCACACGAGTTGGCGACGTGTACACAGATGGGCTGTCCTAGTCGATACTGACGAAGAAATTCAACCTCCGTCACCAGCACAATTGCATAGTTGAGTAGAATAATTACAACAAGCGAGTTTCCGAGTCGGGGTGATAGCTGTAATGGTCAAAGCTGGATATTTCCGAATTCGGCCGACGTGTCGATCTTCGTCCCTTCCATGATGGCGACTGGACGCGAAATCAACGTGCTCGCTCAACAGTGCCCACAATGGTCTAACATGCATTCCAAAACTCGCGGCGACGTAGTCTAGAGGCTTTATATTCCGTTCTTCAAAGTCCTTCTGGAATCTACAGTACGACTCGACTTTCTCACTTTACTCAGGACGGGAAAATATGTCTCGCCCAGGATCTCCACTGGAAGATAACAAACGTTTCAATTCGTACGAGTTAGGTATGTAACCCCTAGCTAAACCCATGATTACTATGCAACAAGTAAAGACATTCCTGAGCCTTTCTATCACCAACAATGATATTATGACTTCCGGAGACTGAATGCTGGACTTACATCGGACGCGGACATGGAGAACCTCATTTGTCCTGAGTAAGCCAACACCCCAGAATACATCTATTCACTGACGTCTCTTCGCGTCTATGTAGGACACGGAGCTTATCCTTCCGAGAATTCGTGGCGACTGTCCATGTTGTAAACTTGGACTTTGTGGATCGCGCGCAAGGTTCTCCTCCGATCCTCCTGAACTCGGCATACGGCCCAAGAGCCCGACGCCCACATCCCCAATTGGCTTGCAGTCATTGCCTTCTGGACACCTACCGCTTCTGTCCGGATACACAATATCATGTCGTCCTCGAACTCTTCACTTTGCATTCTATTCTCGAGGACTCCAACTGTTGAAACCGTTCAAGCTCCTTCCTACGACGGAGCCGGAGTGAGTGTCATTCGGAGCCCTCAAACCTATTCCGTCCAACGGTGACTCTCAATAGCGGATGATTATGTCTAAAGATAAGCC